>JBBPOK010000068.1:0-87540 GCA_038091415.1 Leccinum variicolor | reverse complement strand
GCGTGTGTGAGTTCGCAGTCGTGGTAAACCATTCCGAGTCGGAGGTCCCGGAGCCACGTTTCATTGATTCCGAGGGGCGGAACGCAAGATTGAAAACGAGTTCACTGACAGTTGAAGCCTTCAAGGCATCATAACAGTGTGAGCCAGATTATCGATTCATCGATTCATCCGTTCCTCGTGTTTACCTTGCAGCTCAATTAGCATTCACCGCTTGTTCACCGCTACCACTACTTCAACGAATCACTGGCACTGATTCTAGAAAATCAAAAGACAGCTAGTTACATGACTCATCCGGATCACGGCGAACAGGCTGGGCATGGAACCAATCTGCACGTCCACTACCTCCTGCGAGGGAAAATTAGCCCCATTCCCGGCGCCAGGTTCCTCCGCTGTGTGAACACCCGTCCGAGAGACTCCGTTTATGTATACTATACCGTACTACGAGCTCGATCGAGAGCTCGGAACAGACGGAAGAGCAAAACCTCCGACCTTGTGGGAATGCTTACTCACTGCATATCATCTTTTGAGATAGGCCAGCAGTGACCGGACGGCCTCCGTCATATGAAAGTATATACAAGCAAGGTCCACGCGGTTCAGCGCCCGTGATTGCACATTCGCATCCATGTGAGCGGTCCTGCAACGTCATCATCGACTTGCGCAAGGCGCAGTTGCCAGTCAGCAATGAATTGCAAACGCTCCATGAATTAATCTCACATGCAGGACGCTTCGTCAGCGATTTTTGTGACGCTCAGCTACGTTTTGGTTAAAGTAGACCAGTTTGTGTGCAAACCGATGCGACGACTGAGACATTCACTGGCTCAGCACTTGCGAGACGACACCTGTTTGCTGCAATCCGATCATGGAGTAGACGCAGCGGCCTTGAACTGTGTGTGTAAACTTGCTCCCCACGGAGAAACGGTTCGTGACAGTGGCGACAGTTAATGTTAGCGTTCGATGGAGTACACCACCACAGAAGTAGTACGGCCTCTGAACGCGGGCATTAACGTAGGTGTCTCCACAACAAGAAGTAAATAACTTACATAGACTTGGAGTTGGATACCTGTAACATATGATGGTATATGTATAAGTGCTTGAATGCGAATGAAGAGCGAATGTAACCACTACAAATCCGTCTCCGAAACGCCGCCCAAGGGGCCTGCGAACACAGAAGAGAGTCTGGAAATCTAGACGTGCTGCGGCGTCGAACACGATGGAACGCAAATCTTTCAGGACCTGTCCCTTCTGTTCCGAAACATGTCAACACGACCATATCTTGCAGTGAGAGAAAGAGTCGATCAAACCATGTAACGGCGAGATAATAGCAGTTTTGCGCTGGGCCCATAATGATCTCTCGATCATTTCAACTCCTCTTCTCCACGGAAATGCTCCGACAATGAACGCTGCTTCGCCATGGAGACTACTAAGTAATTGTCTTCCCTGTGCGTGACTTCGGTCAAACGCTGGAATCGTGCTTCAACAAACGCGTTCTCCATCCAAAGCACTGCATTCAAAGTGAATCTTTATTCAGGTTCCTAGATCCAATATGCACGTTTGCTTACCTGGACCAGACCCGCAGACCTCATTATACTACGCACAGCCAACCAAGACTAGACAATGGTGCGAGCGAAGAAGGCCCGAGTGAGGCTTCCAAAGATAGATAGTCGACGGTCTTCTCATCGCGCGGGATCATGTAGCCACCTCATTGATCGCAGGCGTCCCACACAGGACTCCAACGTAGGAAGCGAGTCGCCCAAGTTACTCGCTAGCTGCACTCGACAGTCGAGTGGAAGCACCTCTGGCTTCCCTTTTACATCGGGCAAGCGTACTGCTTCGGGAAGTGCTGCTCTGAACCTGTGCTGCGGAGAAAGGGAAACTGTAGCAAGAATGCTGCTTATTCCAGTACATCTTCAGGATGGAATCCGTGCAAGAGAAAGGGTACACGATCTCAACGCGGTTCTAGACCCACCTTGAATGGCCACACCCATTGAGAGTGGATAGGAGACCTGTGAACGTGTGATCGGAGATATGCTTTTCGTCGTCCATCCCGATTATTGAAGATGTTTCCTGTGCGGAAAGGTATCGTGGTGACAATAACGTCTTGAGAATGCACGAACGTTTGATGCTGGCTTGGCCGTCTCTGCGCGCAGTACGAACTGGTGAGACTGGGTGAAGAAGATCAGAAAGAGGAGATGTTTCACAGGCTTACCGACATTCAAGGGGCACTGCGTCGCCGTGCTTGATTGCAATGAACCATCATGCGAGTTGAAAGAACGAGGGTCGGTTTGCACGATTATCAAACGTAAGTCAGTGAAGCTAACAGGTGTGTGTGGAAGACCTACCCCGCCTCTTGCTACTGAGTACTGAAGGTCGCCACCCATTCAAAAGTGCTTGCATGAAAGGCGATGTTGTTCGCAATGACGTTCCGTTTTAGGTGTCGAGACTATAGCCTACTACTTAGTTTGAAGCTTACAATTTTCCATTCTGCCCCGTTGGCCGCCTCATAAACCACCTCACCGTCTATGACGGTTGCCTTTACTTTGGCCTGGAGGATTTCTGACACGGGGACGGTCATGATATCCCGATCCAAAACTACAAAGTCTGCCTTCTTGCATATCGAGAGCGAACCTAGCTTATCCTCTGCAAACGCTGCGTACGCAGCATCCAACGTCATTCCTTTCAGCGCTTGTGCCCGTGTCAGGCGTTCGGACGGGTACCTAGGACAGATCGCCAGTCAGTGGAACGTGTCAAACGACTAACATACGAAGGGGAGCATATTACCATCCTTGTGGTCCGTGAGGGGAATCCCCAGAGGGCGAGAGACGGGATATGGCGGCGTAGAATCCCAACAGGGGGTTGATGCCTTCGACGGGAAAGTCGGACCCGAGAGGGAGAACTCCCGTAGCGGACGTTCTTGGGACAAACGATAAACAATTGCAATTATGGCTCGCGAAGGAAGGAAAAAAAAGGAGACATACCGGATCATCGTTTGATACGGATACGCTCATCTTATTCTTGCAGGGCCCTGGAGTGTTCGATGAAAAATGTAGTAACTGGGTAAGACAGCACACTTGCCAAACGTCGTTCCGCGTACCACATTTCACTCGTGCTGGAATATCAGAGGTCGTTTTTAATCGTTGGAGGTTAACTCGTGTGATGTACTCACGCATGTGTAGGCTGGACACTGGGTATCACTGCCTGCGCCTTAGCTCGCCGAGTACTGGAAAAAGGAGGCAAGGCATACCTTGAAGCCGTCCAACTCGTTCTAGGTCGTCAAGGGTCATAATTTGAGCATGTTCGATACGGGGACGTCGTTCTGCTGCACTGCCAGGTTTCGAATGAGATAGGACATCTTCGAAAATATCGAGTACAACGTGATTGGCGCGATCGCCGATGCAGTGGATGTCCTCTGCAGATGGCTTGAACACCTCCATAACATGGACTGTACAAGAAACGTACCACTTGCCAACCGTCTTCCCAGAACTGTTTCACGAAAGCTGACAATGTTTGTGGTTGTACGAGCATGAGTCCGTTGGTTGATGGATCGTCGGAGTACTGCTCTAAGTCAGAAAGCGAGTTTGTATGATGAAATACGACACGAACCGGTTCTAACAGAGCCGCTCCAAAAGAGCAAAGTGCACCTTGATTTCAATTGAGTTAGTCCAGCAGATCTACGAAACATTCAGACAGACAAACAGTCAGTGAAAAGCTTGACGCTGCGAAGATTGAGACGCTCCACAAAGCCAAAGTCAACAAGACGAGTTAGATTTTTACCCCAGTATTCATCAGATTCGATGTTGCCCATGAGGAAGAGCCTACGGGAATTCTAGTCGTGTACGCGAGCTTTGGCAAACAACCACGTATAGGGAGTTTCCGAGTTGAAGCATACCTTGGCGGACGTCAGCTCATGTGGAGTTAGTTATGGCAAGAACATACTCTTGATAAAATTCGATTTCGTGAGTTGCTGTTGCGGCATCGTGGATGGAAGTCAAGCCAACAGCATGCGCATCCCTCACTGTTCTGTCAAAGTAGTTGCGCAACTGATCTTTGGACGGGGCTGGAACTGGCACGATGCTCATCGCGTTGTCCACGAATATTCCTGGAACTCATGAGCGATCCATTATGAATCTGTTTTACCTGTAGGCTTTCCAGACGAGTCGCGCACAATCAAACCACCGTCCACTTGGTGAGGTAGGTCGTCCGTGAGTTGCAACACGCGGTTGGAAACCCATGCTGCATGCCCGTCGACACGGTCCAGGTAAATTCGACGACCCCTAAGCAGAGACTCGGAATCCAAATCATCCTATGCCATGTCAGAAAAGCAAATCCGAAAAGGAGGAAAGCCAAGGACAGCAGTAGGATACCGGACATCTGGCCATAGATTCTGATCCCATCCCATATCCACGACCCAGCGGGATGGATCGGCCAAAATGTCGGAGTGTGACTTGACATGGTCAACGACGCGCTGCCATACCTCTGCGCTCGTTGAGCCAGGGTCGGAAAAGGCAAACTTGAATGCAAGCAAATACCTTGTTTTGACCTACAACCCGTGAGATCGGGGTTCGTTGCCTTGCCGTAGTCTTGCACATGGGTATGTGCATCTGTCAACGGTCAGCGGGATGATCGGCGGGATATACACCAGACCTCTTACCTGCGAGACCTGGAACTACGATGCTGTCGTTTTCGACGAATGAGATGGATAGCGAATGTTGCCAAAAGTTGAGTGGCCATGGTCAGTTGAAAGTTGGCGAGAAGGCTTGGGGTATGGCGCCTGTGCCAACGAGCCTTGATGTCCGCTGCCACGCCTGTCTGGGAGCAGAAAAAGGGATTGGCACTCACCTAAGTGGCCGACGTCTGCAATGGTGGTGTTGCATGCACTGGACGTTGGGAATGATGGGTCCTTCAAATTTACAGCCCATCCCCTCTCTCCTGCTCGTCCAGCATTCGACGAGGCACAAAAAAAGATTTGTCTTTTTCAGCGGAACCGCCGCTTGAGCTCGTACCCCATAACGTGGCTTTCAATTGACACTGTCGTGATGGGCCGGCGGTCGTAAAAAAAAAAGATACACAATAAGATCTTAACGGCACTGCGAGCCGCTTAGTATCGTTCCGCGTGCGGTCCTGCTAATACTGCGTGGGACTCGGACTCGGAACAGCCTCTTTTTTTGTGGAGCCTTCCCCCGAATATACGTTTGTGCGCTCCATAGAAAAGGAGCTTGCACTCCAATACCTTTTATTGTCCCTTTGAGCTTTCCATTTCAAGTTGAATCATTCGATAATGACCATTGATCATGCACAGCGAACTCGGAAGACCTCACTGGGACCCACAGCGTCCCCCCTATATGTAACATGTCATATTCACGCGCCCAAATCCAGACCGCACTGTGGCGATCAGTGCGCTTATGCAGTGTACTCTTACCCCAGGTGATCGCGGAATCCTGCGCCGCCAGTGCTATGTATATGAAATGGGCGCCCGGGTCGCGCAACTCGTTTTCCGCCTCCGAGTCCCATCATTTCCTTTTATCCCGCCCGCGCCGCGATGCGTCATACATCATTGTTGGGTATCATTCCCTTGGCCCGAGGGCCGGGTGATCGCTGCGTCGGTTCCGACTTCTAGATGGCGGGTGCTCGTGTGGGTCATGCATGCATAGGGTGTAGCGTGTCGAATGCAACATGTACAGCAGCCCGTTGCCCACACCCTCGAACGTTCCGGTACGCCATACCGCGCTGCGCGGAAATCACCCATTCGATAATCATCTTCGGCCGACAACATCACACGCGCGACGTATCGCATCACGGAGTCGGTTTTCGCCCGACCCCTTGACTCTCCAAGGAGCTTGCTCAGTGGTCTTGACTCCCCATCGTCGCCGTCATCTCCACGGTCATCATCAGCTTCATCAGGAGCGATTGGAGGTGGCATCGGATCAGCGTTCTGCAACTCCACTAGCAAGCCCCAGAATGATGTTCTGATTTTTCTATTCGTTGCTATTTCCAGTGTTTGTCTAATCACCACTAACGCATGACGACCAAGCTCGGTACTCATCGCGATACCGTATCACGACGTCCTGTTCCTCCCCAATCGATTCTGGAACACGGACGACACACGCCGTGCCGGGTCCGGGCCCATTTGTCGATCCCCAAAGTTCTCTCCGGGCAATCATGGGCATCGTACCCGAATCCGTCTAACGCTCCACGTGCCTGTGGCATGAACGCCAGATTTGGAGAGCTCTCCAGGACTTGCCATCCTAGTATACCTTGGCCTATGTTCCATCCCTCTTTATCGGAAACGGGGGACATTTCATCCTGTTCGTTTATTTTAGCGTCTTTTCTGATCCGAGTCGATAACCTTGCTTACCGTGACATGATTTCCGGATGTCACCTGATCAGATAGATCACACCGTTCGCCTGCTGGCATGCATTCACGCGGGTGTCATCAACAGAGGGTTTGGATGGACAGCCATGATGGTGCACTAATGGCGTTTAGAACTCGTGGTCGGGATGCTTGACGACTCGGACTCCCCATCACATTATCTGGAACTCGTATTCAGCCCGAAACGGCATGGAGATGGGCTTCACAAAGCCGGCACGTCTCCATGTTGTACGTCGTCAAAGCGCTTGTAAAACACCAACGCGTCGACGTATTCTTCCCCTGGCCCATCCGTCCGCTTGAGTCTTCCTGCCTCGGGTATCAATCCTGCCTTGACGAATCCAAGTGACTCCCAGATGCTGCATCGTGTAAACAACGTGTCATCCATGTAGATCTACGGCGCATCAGAAAGTGATGGCACACACCGAACGCTCGCCACGTTGTTGACGTACACCAAGTTGAACACGCTCGCCCGGTACCCTAGCCGCGGTGCGTAATACAAGAACGATCGTGCGAGGACGCGGCCGTAGCCGCCGTTCCGCTGTAATGGCGGGACGACGAAGCCCGCGTTGCAAATCTATAGGCGGTGGAAGCGATCAGGGTTTGGAACGTAACGAAGGGTAGGGAAAAGGGCCTTACGTGCGAAGAGCGGCTTGGGTAGTTGGGTTTGATCTAGACGGAAGTGAAGTACGCGCATACGATCAGCGACGTGCACATGACATGCCGATGCAAGGAGGCAAGGGTTGGCGCGACGGGGCCCACAGACTAGGAATAAGAATGAGAATGAAACAAGACCCTGTCGGCATGGCCACGCTGACGGCGTTCAACGACAGTACGGTGTATCATGAAACTTGTCGCTAAACGAACGAGAATGAATCATGCGAACGTAGAAGAAAAAAAAACGATGAGAAACGATGATCAACGCACATAGTAAAATCCGACTACACTAGTACTGTGACACAAGCGTCCCACGGTCGACCCGCCCTCATACGCTCGATGTCGACGTCGACCTCCCGACCGTCCCCATCCGCCGAGCCCGTCTCAGAGTCTGCGGGGTTGGGGTTGTGCGCAATTCCAGCCCCTAGTGCGATCACGACGTCCGCGGCGAAAAAGTATGCCTTGAACGTTTCGGGGTCGCGCATGTCCTCTTGGAGATATGTGAGCCCCTTGTCGACTTCGTCTGCAAAGATGGCATGCAGGTAGTTGAATAGGCCTGGGTGTCCCCCACTGGCAGCACTGGCCGACCCAATCGCAGATGGGTCAATGTGGAAGACGGTCACAGCGGTGTGCGGGTCGCGTGGATGGCGCCACGCCGTCGCGGGAAGATGGAAGTTGGTGGACCTCGCTGGACTTGAAAGCGCACCGTAAGCGGACATACTCAACGTTGACCTTCTAGTGAGTTGATGATTCACGAACAAGGCGACAAGGCGATATCGATGCAATGTGGGAGAAACTCGAGAAACGTTTGATCAGATCAGATCGTGCTGTAACTCGTTCGTGGTATCGTTCAGCTGACCATCGAGTTGGCTTATCAGGCCAACTTTACACCAGGGTTAATTAGGCACCGAGTTTCGCCGGAGAAGAAGCCATTAGTAACTGATATCGTGAAGTTCCCATGACCTCGATAACCCTGCACAGGTTCGATGAAGGCTCATCGCATGATTCCCCCTATCAAACGCACGTCTTCCAGGTCAGAACTGTTGCATGCCGTGAAACTGGCGTTCTGGGCCCTGGCAGCTTCAACACCATACCGCGTGACATGCCGATGCAAGGAGGCAAGGGTTAGCGCGCGACGGGGCCCACAGACTAGGAATGAGAATGAGAATGAAACAAGACCCTGTCGGCATGGCCACGCTGACGGCGTTCAACGTTCAACGACGGTACGGTGTATCATGTAACTTGTCGCTGAACGGACGAGAATGCGGACGCAGAAGGAAAAGAAACGAAGAAACCGATGATTAACGCACATCAAACTAACTTTGTAATGCAAAACTTTTAAAACACAACATTTAAACACCTTCGGGTCTTTCTACGGTCCTGATCATGAAAAAATTATGCGAGATGGCTAAGTATGTAATCTAACTAAGGAGAAAAACTTGAGGGCAATTGTGATGGCAGTTGTTCGCGATCTAACAAAATATCAGAGGATGTCAATCTGTACCTGCCTTATAAGTTATGGGCCCCAGATCCGAGAGATCCCGCTGATCAACTGACGAAGTAAGACCTGGGAATTATCATTTAGCATGTAAAAGGTTCCTATACCAAGTGTCGGAGCGAAAGAGCACTGGATGAAGTTGTAGAACAAAATATAGATTATATGTGGGTGTGGAGGGAGAGAGATTGTCAGGCTCGAGCGTGACAAAACTTCGGTCTCCTCCTCGGCATCTTATGCGCAAAGGGGAGTCAGAAACCGGGAGTACTCCCAACACGAACAGATAAAAATCAGACAAAAATGAGAGTAAGTGTGTTACCATATTTCTCTATCTGTAACCGTACCGAGCGCTTCAACTTGTTTTGTTAAGGTTGTGGAAAATCATTATTGATTTTTTTGCACTACCGGTGTAATGATAGTCACGGCAAACCTCCCCAGCTGATCGACCACCCCGCAACCACCGGGTCCCCCAAAGCAACACACGAGATCTAGACCTGATTATATTACACATTATAAAAAAGACACTCACGCATATACGCTCCTAGCTCTCGAAACCAAACGCAATCTCCCGCCCACCTCTCGCGCCCCGTCTCCGCCGCCTCATCCTAGACGGTAACACCTCCCGTCCAGCACCAGGCTCCTTCCCCTCTAGCCCCTCCGCGATGCCTTCGGGAACCATCTCCCGACCAGTCTCCTCAACGATCGGCCCCACCGCACCCTTCCAATCCCAATCCGTACCCCGACGCGCCGCTTTTATAACAACCCGCCCAGGAGTGCCTTGTGGACGATTCGCGCCAGCGGTATGGGCGAAAAGAACGTGCGTCCCTCTGACGCCAATGACGGGTCTTCCTCGGCGCCAGTTTACATAGCGACGCTCGGCATGCGTGGGGGTCGTCGGCGCCGTCGCCGGGAAGTCTCGTCGGCTGGACAAGAGATGGGCGGGAGGGTGGGGATGCGGGGGAGGTCGTCGTCAGTACATCGAGTATGCTCCCCGAGTGCGAGGAGATGGGCAATGGCGTCAACTCTGAGAGGTGATGAGCTCTCAGGAACGCGGTGCCGGATACGGTCTAGGAGGATGGTAATGTCTGGATCGTCGCCCGGGCAGAGGCACGTGAGGAAATCAACGAGACGGACAGAGTCCTCAGGACAGGGGATGAGTCGCCTCGCGTTTCATGCAATGGAGGAGACTCACGATGACGATGAGGTAGGTCTGCAGGTTGGGTTGGAAGCCAAAGGCGTGCAGAGCGGAGATGACGACGAATGCCGCGGCATAGTCCTCGCGCGCCATAAATGTCCGCAAGGAGAGATGAAATGCGGACACAGAGACGACGGTCGATCGATTCGATGGTCGACCGTTGGTCTGTTCGAGGTGGCAATTGAGCATCTCTCGGAAGAGTCTCCGAGGCGGAACGGCATTCTCTGGCCGTCTATGTCTCCGTGCGACGTGGGGATGGTCGAGCAAGTTGGTAGCGCGAAAGAGCGTCTTGTACGTGACGTCGTTGGGCATCAGAGCGTTGGATCTCTTCTCCATGAGAACGTGGTATAAAGCAAACGCCTCCCGATACCGCTGCTGAACGAAATTGGCACGGATGAGGGCGTTGAAGACGTTCGCGTCCGGGGAGACGCCGGCGGATTTCATACGGACAAGCACGTCCTGGATCGCTTCGCCGTTCTCGGGGTCGATGTCGTCGAGCGTGCTGATGATTTCCGAGTACGGAATCACGTCCGGCGAAACGCCCTGGGTGCCACACGCATCCTCGAAAACCTGAAGCCATTTTTGAGCTGCGTCCAGACGGTCGGCGCGCATATTGATAGGCGAGTTCACCGACGAGGTCAGGATATTCGCTGAGCGTGATTTGGCGGATGGACAAGAAAGTGTTGGCGAGGTCGTCCACGAGTGCACCCGACGCACGCTTGTCGTCGGTCAGATAACGGACGAGGTCCAGGAATGCGGGGACGTCGTATGCGTTTTTCTCAAAGAGTTTTTAAAGCAGTGGTGCGATTTCGCTGAGATGGGTTGCACGATGGGCTATGCTGAGTGCGGTCATGCGGAGAGAGAGGGCATGACGGGGAGGAAGCCTTCTTTGAGCATGCGGTCATGGAGGGCGAGGGCGACGTCGAACAGGTGTCTCTCGAGGCAGAAGCGGATGAGATGCATGAACGCCATGGAGCGGTATGTGTTGTACAACTTGTCGTCTGAGAGTTTGGTCATGAGGTAGGACTCGAGCGCGTCGGCACGAGGGGTGAGGAGAAGTCTATCTGCGCCAAACAAGAGCGTGTTGACCTTCGCTCAGTGTATTTTCTGCGAGGTTTCTTGTACGCTTGGAACTGTCAAACAACGAATCCATGATGTGCGTGGCACTGCGTGCAGGTCGTTACGTAAAAGCTTGAGCACGGTATGGTCACGTGCACCGCGTCTCTCCATCACGAAGAAACGCAATACCTCGACCTCATAAAACGCGTCATCGCCGAGGGCCCGGGGTGAACCACGCAACGACCGCACCGAAACAAGCACACGCCATCTTCGCACACCCCGCTCTCCGCTTCTCCCTCGCACACCCCACCCTCCCCCTCCTCACCACCAAACGCGCATACCTCAAAGCCATCATCGAAGAACTTCTCTGGTTCGTACGCGGAAAGACAGACGCCACACTCCTCTCCAAGCGCGGCGTCAAGATATGGGACGGAAACGGATCCAAGGCGATCCTCGAGAGTCGTGGGCTGGGACATCGCCGCGAAGGGGATCTTGGACCCGTGTACGGGTTCCAGTGGCGTCATTTCGGCGCGCAGTACGTCGATTGCGACGCGGATTATGAGGGGCAGGGTGTCGATCAACTTCAGCAGTGTATCGACAAGATAAAGAACAACCCTACAGATAAGCGCATCATTCTCTGCGCGTGGAATCCGGCAGGTGAGCCGTCTTCCTTCGATGGGCGCTGCGTGCGCTGACACTGGCACCGTGACCCCCATAGCGATCCCGGAGATGGCGCTCCCGCCTTGCCACATGATGTGCCAGTTTTGCGTCCATCTGGCGTCCACCCCCGAGAGCAAGAACGGGCTGTCGTGTGCACCAACGCTCCGCCGATGGTCTCGGCATCCCGTTCAACATCGCCTCTTATACACTCCTTACACACATGATCGCGCACGTCACCGGCACCGAGCCACCCGAGCTCATCATCCAGCTTGGAGGCGCCCACGTCTACAAAGATCATGTCGATGCTCTCCAGACACAGCTCCAGCGCGAGCCGAAACCCTTCCCGACCATCCGGTTCGCGAGGGAGATTGATCAGATCGACAACTTTGAATACGAGGATGTTATAGAGGGATATAATCCACATCCGACGATACCAATGAAGATGAGCGTATAATGATACTAGGGAACATGTACTACTGAACCGATACCCGTGTAACTGGATGCTCTATGTGGAATAAGTAATGGAAGTCACTGGGAAAGATCAGTGTGGCTTGTGAATTTGGCGTGTTTGGTCTCACGACGTGACGAGGGACTAAGCGATCCGGCGGAAATCGCGAGGAGCAGAACAGTTGATTTACGTACTTACTACTCGGGAGAAGATTGATAACTTGACCGTGATCGAGGTTTCGAGCCTTGCCAAGTGTTTTTTTTTTCAATATCTTGCCTTCGTTTTTACATAATGGCATGCAGCCAGGACAGGCGGACCGCCGCGGACGAACCGGCGCGCTCCGACCTAGGCTTAGCGCGGAGAGACACGCGGTTTTTATTGGGTCAACAAAAAAAATGATAAGATGATACGTTCTGTAGGTCAGTTTTAGACCTTGATCAAAACGAGCCCGATGATCTACCTCCGCGGAATCAAACCAGGCCCCATGATGTGGCGCGGCGCGCCCACCTATTCGTCGAGTGATCTTCTCCCGGGCCGCCCTACGGTATGATAGCCTCGACCGCAACTTCCATCGACAACTCATAGATAGCAAAAGACAGAGAATCTCGAAGCATGATGATCAAGAAAACGTGCTGGCCACCGTTATACGGACGCCTGCGAGTGAAAACGACCCACATGAGCCCTCCGCATGAATGGTAATCCCAAGTCCCTTGATCGTATCCCCAGTGTGCTCGGGTTCCTGGATATGATCCGTAGGCACAGGAACGTCAACGGGTAAAGCAGGCTGCTCGCGGACACATAGTCCTGTATCTCCACAAGGAGCGGCCGAGGAACAGCCTGTGCGCTCAGCGCAGGCGGGACAGGTCACATTCCGCTCACATGATCACATACCGGCCAAATAACGCGAGGCAACGGAGCATTCATAGTCAACGCTGTCCCGCATACAATCCAAAAGCCCGACATGGCCGCACGCCAGGAACGCCACATCACCGTTTGCGACAAAGGTTGTCAAAAAACCGATACTCAGACCCCGGGCAGAGCGTACTCAGCGGAGGAGCTCGCCTTCTCGTCGTGGTTGCGTGATGGTACGTGCGTTCGACGGGATCCATCGAATGTGGACTGCAGAACTTGTCGTTCATCCGCTGTTCATGGTCTTGATACGAGATACGAAGGTCGCAAGTGCGAACCATTGCCAGGAGGCGCCCATATCAGAAATCCAGGGCATGCTGTACTTGATAAAGACCCATCAGCTTGCCAGCATGAGGCTAGTATGATGTACCGCTAATAGCCACAAATTAGATAGAGGCTGGGAAGATGAAGAACCTTGAGTCATGTGCGCTGGAAAGGAAAGGTCGCGTTTTATTGCAGTGAAGCAAGAATCTGGTTTTGTGTGGTTCATTATCTGTGGCGAGACTTCATCAAACAAGATGACTGTTGATTCTGTCAGAAATATACTTCCTCTCACGGCAAGCCACGTTTTGACATGACATGGAGCGAGACATTGACATATTGGCTCCCTAGGGATCGTCTTGGCACTTGAGGAATGCCAGTATGGAGGTTATTTTGAAACGAACCGCTGTGGCAGCGGATGCAACTTGCAAGCCTGTGCAACTTGGTGCGCCACATCTGCATCAGGCACGTCTGATCTCGCAATTTAGAATGACGCGAGCCTTGGCGTTTGGGGCGACGTCCACTGGCCCTGCGGCGGCGCCATTGATGCAGGGCGCATCAATGGGAATGACCAACAGCCGCGTCCATAGCGCGACAGGCTTTGAATCAGGATGGTTGTAGTGAATCCACTAGGGAAGTTCTCGAGTCGCACAATTCAATCATTCACTCACTCACTCACTCAGTGGCACAGTTTGGCAGAATTGGAAGTAAGAACAAATACTTCGCAACTTGTCGCGAAGGAACGAATGCCCGAAAAAGGTATGGCGGAGAGAACGGAGGTTGCATGATACGCTAGTCCGTTCATCGAACGCGCCACAGCTGGAACTGAGCCCAAGCGTGAGCGTCATTGCCATGGAGGTCGAACTTCGAGTCTATCTAGTTATGTGCATGACATCCCTTGAGATTGACAAGTTGCCACGTCAGAGTCAGTATCGGAGTGAATATTCGACTCTCTGAGCATTCTGTGAGCTAGCGGCCGGCATCGAGGCAGCCGTTGCTGAGCTTATGGATGAATCGATGCCAACGAGGGTGCTACTAGCAATGGCAGTGTGCACACTATTGTCATGCGCACGCTGTAGCGAGCTCTTGAAACTGGGAACGTCAGCGCGCCATCAAACCTACGTCAAGCTAGTACTCCTTCTAGCAGTTGGCAGTTTTCTACATTGGGTGGCACGGAGGGCGCCCGGGAGGGTGACCGTCACCGATCGAGGGCCAGTGGCGCTTGACTTGTCAGTCAGATTGAAGTACGACCAACTTCCGCGTCCCCTCTTCGAATACGATGCAGCATCGCTGGCAAATCCGACTCGGATAACTTCGCGCGCGCCAAGTCTCCCAGGAATCCGCTGTCGTCCAACATGATCCGCATCAGCTCGGTTCGTCCCATATAAGCGTTTGGAACTACATGCGTCCGCAAGCCAGGTCCATGACGAGAAATGAGTGTTCGCGTACGAAGAAGGCCATGACTTCATCCGACGTCGATAAGGTCTACTTCTTATTCTCCGACTCCGAGGGCGCACAGTCGGAGGCTGTGCGGTCAAACGGACTTATATCCCACTTACTTTTCATCTGCATCGTCGCCTTATCTTTCCAGTTTGACCTGACTACGTCAGACACGATACTGCTGATATGAATATGAATGAGAAACACCGAACAATGGCGTCATCTGACATACGCACGAAAGTCCGAGCTTTGATAAACCAGATCTGCCACCGCTGTCAAATCAGCGCTGCGAGGCTTGCCAACGTTGCTAGCTTATGACAGACCGGCAATCGCCCAATCAATCAGGCATTTGAACAAGTCGCAGGGTTCGGGGGGCGCCAGACGAACAATCACATAGACGACAAAAGAGTATGTGGTGACGCGCCCTGTGATGGCAGGGCCAGTGCAGGTCGCACGAATGTACATGGTGTCTCAGCTCGCGGAAGACAGCAAGCCAAATGAGTGATAATTCTTTGTCTGGTTTCCGGGCCGTACGTAGGCTGAACCTCTCACCTACGTTTGAATTACGGCATTGTCCTGGGATCATCATCGCTCATCACCTTAAAGGGAGGGACCATTCCCATGCCTTGCTGTCTGACCTTCACTATCAACGAAAGTCTTTTAGCCACAGCATACTACTCAATCGAGGGCTGAATGTCACGGGACACAACCCAGGAATCAGGGCAAGGCGTCAGTGAGGCCTAGTGAGGGACGAGGTCCACCGGTTTGGACGTTAGGTCGATGGTATGGTCAATGTTGTGAACCACTCTGGTTCACGGCAGCGTTGGTAGCGTGGGGAAGTGCGTCCAGAATGCGATGGAGTGGGAGTAGCAAGGAGTCGTATAGTGATAATCAACCACGCACAAACGCCAACCATGGGCCAGGCCGTTGAGTCGAACGTAAAATCAGATTCGGAGTACGCCTGCCTTGATATGCGAGGCAGAAGCGAGGGAAGCCAAAATAGTTCCGTGAAATAAGATGATTTGAATCTGATCCTCCGCACATGTGGGGTGGGCTTCTAAACGAGGATGTCAAAATAGGTAATGCAGGAGAATGAGCCAAAACGGACCAAATTAGTGAGCCAGTGGCAGTTTGGCAGACGGCAGAGGAACTTGAAGTACTCGGAGTGCTAGGCCGATGTGCTATGAAAGTTTATCCTGTGTTATTACCAGTTTGACTTTGGACGTCGGACACCTGGCAGCGCAGTAAGTATCATCGGAATGGCGAACGGAAATGACATGGACGGCCGAAGGGCAGTAGTCTCGGCTGTACGTGGAGCAATTGATGAGAAAACAGTGATGACGATAGATGTTCGCGTGAAATCTGTCGGAAAAAAATGAAAGGGGGCCGGGATGGGAGTAAGTTGGTTTCCGGAGTAGAATTGTGGAGAGCCCCTGGGCCTGGCCGAGCGTCGATCCGGTCGTATCGCAAAGTGTAGGGAGATGGAGAAGGGATAGCTTGCTCTGGAGATGTGCTATGCAGGAAAAGCGATGAACCGACGAGCCGGTTCAGGAGGTGTGGCAGGGCATTTTAGCACGACGCGGATCGGACAATTCAGCCTTCTGTGCGATTTCGGAGGAAGAATCGCCATTTACCGGACGTTGTTGTCAGCATATTCCGTCAAGGTTTTGCCGTTGAAGGCAGCCTTTGTTTCCCTGCAGCGCTAGTACTTATGTATAAAAAGGAGACGGAGTCGGGCGAGGGAGCTCCCCCCCGAGTAAGCCGTGCATTCGATCCCACTACACGCACGGTGCGTTCGATCACCCACGCGATTTGTCAAGAATTCTTCTCGCCGTCCTCGAGGCAAGCAAGCGAAGACAGACGAGAGTGCACGCTGCCTGCAAGGAGACGTACCCACGGTGAGTTTCGCATTGTTTCATTCATAATAAAATATTGGGCGGTGCAAATAATATGTGCCGCTCCGGCGGGGTGGCCAAGGTCCCCCCCAAAAACTAGGGCGTGCTGCACGGCTTCGCTCGGTTGGGCGCGGTTCGGCACGTTTTAGTTACATAATATTCATGAATCTTGCCATTTTGAAACCTTGTGTTTCCCGTTCTCAGGGACTCGAGATTTATATACTCAGTCGTGCTCTTCCCAACAGTTGCTTGCTTCCGAACTTAGTAGCTCTCCTCCTCCTCCGTCGCTGTGCTTCGTCTATCCCCACCTCCGCTTTCTCTTCCAGTCCATGGCAGCCGTACACGGTCCACTCATCCCTGGTCATCCATCGCCATTCAGGTCTACCCACAACGCCTCTCATCCCCGTCTCACTTACCCCCAACCCCCGGTGTGTACTCATAACCGTTCGCCTCATTCGGCAATCTTTCTAAATTTCCTTCCCAGGCATCTTCGACGAAACCATCCTCGACACAGCCCACTTCGAGCAGGCAGGACCCCTTCTACGGCCACGAGCAAACATCCAAGCTATGTGGTCGATTCATTACACATCTCTTTGCGTGTCCGGAGTACCCTCCCTCGTCTTCCAACTCGACCGTGAAGCTCCCCCACTTCATCGCTTATGCACTGCATCGCACCAAGTTGCATTCCTCGGTCACCTTTGCGGCACTCGTCCTATTGCAACGGCTCAAGGCCCGTTTTCCGACCGCTCGGGGATCGTCGGGTCACCGTCTGTTCATATCAGCATTCATGCTCGCCTCAAAGGTCATCTGCGACGACACCTATTCGAACAAGTCATGGTCGATAGTGGCGCAGGGCATGTTCCAGTTGCGAGAGATCAACCAGATGGAAAGAGAGATGTGCCAGTACCTCGAGTGGGAGCTCAACGTCGACCCCATAACACTAAAGGAGTTCGAAGACATGATCCGCAAGGATTTCGTCGGTCCCGGCCCTTATCCCACTTACATACTCCCATCGACGAAGAAGTCGACGCCCCCACCCACAGCCAATCCATTCGCAGCGTCGTCAGGTCCCAGCCCGTCGCCCTCATACGGGCAACGCTACCCATCGCCTCCAAAGCCGGTGTTCCCTCCTCCCCCAAACCCTTCTGCGGCGTACATGACGCCCCCCACTACCCCCGATACCCCTTCACCGTCGTACTCACCGTCGACATCTCCCGCATCGTCTGCCTCTCCCCCTACTCCTCCTGGGATCGAAGATCTTACAGCCAAGATCGTCTCGGCGTCATCGTCGCCCGGTCTCGTAAAAGTAGAGGCAATTCCAATCGTTCACTCAAAAAGCAAGATGTTCGCCTTCGCTTCCCCTTGCGTGTGGTAACCCCTTCGTATTGTACTAGCTCACGTTATTCGCTTAGAGCAGTCGTCTTGAAGACGACGTTTATTGTATACTCGCCATTATCTCACGTCGCTCACCGCATATTTAAGGACTTATCTATACCCACCCTACCCGTTCCTTGGGGGTGGGCGACATGGAGTACCGTTGGCGACGGACTCGCTTGCTTCATCTCGCATTGGGCTTCACTGCTGCATACTCATGTTGTGTCAATAGCTGCATACAAACAGTTTTTTCTTCGTAGGCATATGTACATCATAAAGAACAAGCTTTGCTGAATACAAAGGAAATGAAAAAAAAAAAAAAGTAGGTCCGTAAGTTGGATCGCGAAGCGTGCGCGCGCGGCCGCCCCAATGAAACATAGGTCGGCTCTCAAGCGGGGATAGTAACCGACCCTTCTCACAAGACGTCAACGTCTACCGCCATAAATTTGGCACATCAACGGCAAGGACGTTGGCTCTACAGCCGTTCGGCGTCGTCTGAGGTAACTCAGACACAGCCCGGCACCGATAACGAGACAGGGCACAGTACTAAAACTGATGCTATCATTGTCGCTCTCGGGACTTGCTAACAAATCCCTGCGGGGGGCTGCCACGTTTGGAGAGGAGAAAATGAGCAAGTACTAATTCAGGTTGGCATATCAGACGTTTCTGTTGGAACTTGCCTCCTTTGGACGCTCGTTTATCTCTGCATCCAACCCTTGTAACCGCAACATCCTCTTTCGGACGTTACTTCCGAATTTCAGGGCACATGCCGCATCACGGAACCAAAAAAAAAAAGACAAAAAAAGGGATTCCGGCGGTGCTCGATGGGCCAAGGCGGGTGGAATTGTTTGTCGGTGCTTCAACTTTTGCGCACGGCCCCCTTCTGGAGTTTCAGAGTCTCCTCCTTGTCGGCTTGTGGGCGAGGCTTCTAACGTTTCACGCTCCCAACGGAGGGATTACCTCGCTGCGGGTCGCTGGCAGACTTGACAATCACGTAATCTGATACTGGTCCTCGAGGCACGGCGTGGCAGCACTGGCCTTGCCAGCAAAGTTCTTGCAAGGCCATGCGGTGCAGGCTAGAGTATATTGCGCGCGAGATGAAAAGAAAGCCGTGTCCAAACCTGACTCGAAAGTTCGTTGCGATATCTACCGCAGCAAGCAGCGTTTGTTGGCAAGTCCTGTTCCAGAGGATTGATCATGGCGCAAACCACAGGATGGCTGCAACTAGCATCATCTTGGCTTGTTCTTCGGAACGCCCCGTCCATAGCCAAACGGAGCGCTTGGTGTCTCTACAGCAAACGAGCTCTTTGTCCACTGCAAGTGATCTCGCCGATTGTAAAGGTTATGTCCGCCCCACCCCTGATGTCATGCGATCAAGCGCCACCTTGTATCCAACTACATATCTCTGCGAGGCGAAGGTGGGCACGCGATCGCCTCATGGCTTCCTCCATTACGATTATGCGATATCTGGTAATCGCCCGGTGAGCACTTATTCCATGTGTAGCGTGGCCGGGCCGACCTCCATTGCACACTTGCCTTTTCTGCGACACAGCTACGGCATGATCCATAGAGGGCTAAATGCCTTCTATGAGTCCAACGCGAGGCACTCGGAGGAATGGAGCCCAGTCGCAACGGAGCTTTGCAAACGTTCTAACATTGTTGGAAATGACCGCCGTTAGAACCAGTGGTAGTTTGCGAACAACTCCCGTTGGAAAGATATGGTATGTATTGTTTCACGTCACGGGGTCGGTCCGAATCACCTTCTCCTCGGCTTACCCACACAGGGCCTAGTAGTACGATGCTACTCAATTGCACGCGATGCCAAATTAGACTTTTGTGTGAAGACGTGGGTCCATGGCCATTTGAACCCGCGCTTGTTTGAGCAAAAGAGCTGATGAGGTCCGTATGTGTGTGCTTCGTCTTGTCGCTGCAACTGTACCCGACAGTTACTGCGTTTTAGTTTTAGGGCTCGTCTCACTGCCGTACGGGCTCAACGAAGCTCGTCGAGAATCCGGTCGTCGCTCGGTCTCACACAATCGTGATGGGTTAACATGGGGACGCGTGTTCTTTCCTCGCAACCGGCGATGACGATCCCCGCCCATGCTTTGTATATATATAGACCTACCGGCTGGATGGGCCCATCTATATGGTTCTTTTGTTTCTGCGCTCTGTGCTGGAGACCGCTCACACCGTCGCACTATCCCGCGACAACGCCGGTCTGCCGCCGATTCGATACAGGTTGGTGGCATCGTACGACTTGTTTCATTTCATTTTTCTCATTTTCTAGTAAACCCCGTCTGGATGGGGGAGGACATTTATGAGTATAGGTCTCTCAACTCTCTGGTTTTGAAGTTGACCGTCGAAGCGCTGATTAGCGCGTTCACAGGATCCCGTCATTTGAAATGGT
This sequence comes from Leccinum variicolor, assembly GCA_038091415.1. NCBI lineage: Eukaryota > Fungi > Basidiomycota > Agaricomycetes > Boletales > Boletaceae > Leccinum > Leccinum variicolor. Next base: position 67,376 of record JBBPOK010000068.1, on the reverse strand, counting down.
TTTGGTAAACTCGGAGTAGCCTCTTTTTTTTGTGGGGCCTTCCCCCGAATCCACCTATGTGCGCTCCATAGAAAAGGAGCTTGCACTCCAATACCTTTTATTGTCCCTTTGAGCTTTCCATTTCAAGTTGAATCATTCGATAATGATCATTGATCATGCACAGCGGAAGACCTCACTGGGACCCACAGCGTTCCCCCTATATGCTGTCATTCAGCGCCCAAATCCAGACCGCACCCGTGGCGATCAGTGCGCATATGCAGTGTACTCTTACCCCAGGTGATCGCGGAATCCTGCGCCGCCAGTGCTATGTATATGAAATGGGCGCCCGGGTCACGCAGCTCGTTTCCGCCTCCCATCATTTCCTTTTCTCCCGCCCGCGCCGCCATGCGTCATACATCAGTATCATTCCATTGGCCCGAGGGCCGGATGATCGCTGCGTCGGTTCCGGCTTCTGCATCCTAGATGGCGGGTACTCGTGTGGGTCATTGCATACATAGGGTAGCGTGTCGAATGCAACATGTACAACAGCCCATTGCCCACACCCTCGAACGTTCCGGTACGCCATACTGCGCTGCGCGGTAATTGCCCATCCGATGATCTTCGGCCGCGACAACATCACACGCGCGACGTATCGCATCACGGAGTCGGTTTTCTCCCGACCCCTTGACTCTCCAAGGAGCTTGCTCAGTGGTCCTGGTTCCCCATCGTCGATGACGCCACCACCATCGTCGCCGTCATCTCCGTGGTCATCAGGAGCAATTGGATGTGGCATCGGATCAGCATTCTGCAACTCCACCAACCAGCCCCAGAAAGATGGTCTGATTTTTCCATTCACCTGCCGGTCCTGCTATTTCCAGTGTTTGCCTAATCACCACTAACCCGTGACGACCAAGTTCAGCACTCATCGCGATACCGTATCACGACGTCCTGTTCCTCCCCAATCGATTCTGGAACACGGACGACGCACGCCGTGCCGGGTCCGGGTCCATTTGTCGATCCCCAAAGTTCTCTCCGGGCAATCATGGGCAATCGTACCCGAATCCGTCTAGCGCTCCACGTGCCTGTGGCATGAACGTTGAACGCCAGATTTGGCGTGCTCTACAGGACTTGCCATCCTAGTGCACCTTGGCCTATGTTCTATCCCTCTTTATCGGAAACGGGGACATTTCATCCTGTTCGTTTATTTTAGCGTCTTTTCTGATCCGAGTCGATAATCTTGCTTATCGTGACATGATTTCCGGATGTCACCTGATCAGATAGATCGCACTGTTCGCCTGCTGGCATGCATTCACGCGGGTGTCACCTCAGAGGGTTGGGACATGATGGGTGCACTAATGGCGTTTAGAACTCGTTATCGGGATGCTTGGCGACTCCCTATCGCATTATCTGGAACTTGTATTCTTCCAGTGACCATGGCAGCCGAAAACGGCCATGGAAATGCTTCACGAAGCCGGCACGTCTCCATGTTGTACGTCGTCAAAGCACTTGTAAAACACCAACGCGTCGACGTATTCTTCCCCTGGCCCATCCGTCCGCTTGAGTCTTCCTGCCTCGGGTATCAATCCTGCCTTGACGAATCCAAGTGACTCCCAGATGCTGCATCATGCAAAGGACGTGTTATCCATGTAGATCTACGGCGCATCAGAAAGCGATGGCACACACCGAACGCTCGCCACGTTGTTAACGTACACCAAGTTGAACACGCTCGCCCGGTACCCTAGCCGCGGTGCGTAATACAAGAACGATCGTGCGAGGACGCGGCCGTAACCGCCGTTTCGCTGCGATGGCGGGACGACGAAGCCCGCGTTGCAAATCTATAGACGGTAATATACGGTGGAAGCGATCAGGGTTTAGAACCTAACGGAAGGTAAAAGGGCCTTACGTGCGAAGAGCGCCCTGGATAGTTGGGTTTGATCTAGACGGAAGTGAAGTACGTGCATACGATCAGCGACGTGTACATGACATGCCGATGCAAGGAGGCAAGGGTCGGCGCGACGGGGCCCACAAGACTAGGAATGAGAACGAGAATGAAACAAGACCCTGTCGGCATGGCCACGCTGACGGACGGCGTTCAACGACAGTACGGTGTATCATGAAACTTGTCGCTAAACGAACGAGAATGATGCGTCCGTAGAAGGAAAAAAAAAACGATGAGAAACGGTGATCAACGCACATAGTAAAATCCGACTACACAAGCGTCCCACGGTCGACCCGCCCTCACACGCTCGATGTCGACGTCGACCTCCCGACCGTCCCCATCCGCCGAGCCCGTCTCAGAGTCTGCGGGGCTGGGGTTGTGCGCAATTCCAGCCCCTAGGGCGATCACGACGTCCGCGGCAAAGAAGTATGCCTTGAACGTTTCGGGGTCGCGCATGTCCTCTTGGGGATATGTGAGCCCCTTGTCGACTTCGTCTGCAAAGACGGCATGCAGGTAGTTGAACAGGCCTGGGTGTCCTCCACTGGCAGCACTGGCCGACCCAATCGCAGATGGGTCAAGGTGGAAGACGGTCACAGCGGCGTGGTCGCGTGGATGGCGCCACGCCGTCGCGGGAAGATGGAAGTTGGTGGACCTCGCTGGACGTGAAAGGGCACCGTAAGCGGACATACTCAACGTTGACCTTCTAGTGAGTTGATGATTCACGAACAAGGCAACAAGGCGATATCGATGCGATGTGGGAGAAACTCGAGAAACGTTTGATCAGATCAGATCGTGCTGTAACTCGTTCGTGGTATCGTTCAGCTGACCATCGAGTTGGCTTATCAGGCCAACTTTACACCAGGGTTAATTAGGCACCGAGTTTCGCCGGAGAAGAAGCCATTAGTAACTGATATCGTGAAGTTCCCATGACCTCGATAACCCTGCACAGGTTCGATGAAGGCTCATCGCATGATTTCCCCTATCAAACGCACGTCTTCCAGGTCAGAACTGTTGCATGCCACGAAACTGGCGTTCTAGGCCCAGCTTCAACACCATACCGCGTCCATACCACGGTGGTAACTCGCCCCCTTCTTCGTCTGCCGTACCTGTCCTCACCCCGTCTTCGAAAAATACGTAACCGGGTATATACCGATCCACAAACCTGTGCCCGAGGCATGGCAGTAAGCGAGCCCATACCAAAAACGAGAATCAGAGACGGTGCACGCACGTCTTCACTTGTTCGTCCGTCATTCCTCGGCCCCCATTCTTGGCCTTCATGTCCTGCTCTTGCTGCAACCGCCACTGATAGACGATCGCATGTCGCGACCTTGACGGCCCTTTGATCTAAAATCCCATTCCGTTGTCCGACATTATCATCAACAACATATGCACGCACCTGGATGAACGTATCCAACGCCTGCCACCACTCGACGTACGCCCCCAACAGCCCGTTCACCTCAAGCACGTCCTCGACCGACGCTATTGCCTTCATGTCAAATCCGACGTCGTCCAGGCCCGGTACCGGGGCGTGCCATCGTGCCTCGATAACTTCCCGTCGCACGGGGTAGAACCCGACGCACCACCCCTCGAGTAAGACTATGTCCACGGGCGCACGCACTACCACCGTCTGATCGACCCGCCGGTCGCCCTCGCCATCAAACAAGCTCTTATCGAACACCGGCAACGCCACCTCGCGTACAGGAGCAGGGACATCCCGCCTTCCGGCGTCAACGTCGTTGATGGCCTTGAGCGCTCGCAAGACGGCGCCCCCCAGCGCGACGTCGTGCGTCCCCGGCAGTCCGCGCCCGTGCAGCAGCCGATTGTGCGGATATGTCTCGGCAAGCGCTACCAGTTTGGCATGGGGCAAGTATAGGTCGTCGATCGAGAGGACGACTACAGAGAGCGAGTACGGCGGGTTTGTGAGCATCGATCGGAGATGAGACGTGAGAAAGGTCTTGCCGCTCCCTTGCGGACCCTGGACCCCCACGAAGAGAGGTAGGCGGGACCTAGGAGAGGCCTCCACTCGGTGGTCTAGCAGGGACTGCAGGACGTGGGATGCCATCGCCTGCACTGCGGTTGGGTGCGCACTAGTCGAGGTCATCATACATATGGCCAATGGTGTGTTTGCAGGCTGGGATTATCATGGGTTGGATACGAGTCACGTGGTATATCAGCAGTTGAGATTGGGGCTATCTATCAGAGTCACATTACGATTGCTATAAATCCGTACCAGTACCACACGGTCGCATCTACCACCACCGCGACTAAGCACCGCATTCGCAGGCGGGTGACGACAAGCCAAACGAAAGAAAGCGTCTTTTCATGAAGTGAACCATGTCCAAGGGCGAAACCAGGGTCTACTTGCTTCCGCCATACCGTGCTTTGCGGCCGAAGTCAAAGGGTACGTATTTGTACTTGATCATATGTCTGAGCGAGTTGGCGGTCAGCAACATGCCTGGACCAGGAGTCGAACATACGTACTGTATTTGGCGGCGCATTGTCAGCGCAAACAAGACACAGAAATACACCACCAAGATTGGCCAGTAAACGGGAACGTCGAACATGTCGGACGAGGTGAGAAAAATGGAGATAACGACGGCCCGCGTCCCGCTGATCCTATGTGCGAAAGCTTGGTTTCAGTTGCTTGGTGAGATAAAGAAATGAGCACGGGCGCACCAAAACTGCCATTCAGGCAGCCGCCTCACAAACGGTCTGAACTCATCGTCTCGCTGCGAGGGAAGGGCAGGCCCGTCGTCGGCAGCGCCCTCCTCGATCTCGTCTGCAAGCAGGTCGTCACGAAGTGAAGGGTCGAACTTGGGTTGCAGGAATGCCAATAACAGGTTGAGAAGATAGATGGCAAGACCGTCTGTGGAACGCGGTCACAGGACGAATGCGAGAGAGGAGGAAGCATACGTACAGCATACTATATTTAACGCCCAAGAAATAATACGTTAGTCTACGTCTCTCGCACATTCGGAATCAGACTAATCACGAACCAATGTACCACTGGATAAAAAGTAAGTTTCAAGACTACGCATGCAAGTTTGGAGAGACTTACCCCTTGGGCCAAGACGATTCGAAGCATGAAAAGGGCGAGAAGACCTCCGGTTGCTAGCCAGCGCTGGAGAACGTGGGGCGTCCAGCGGTCGAGGGTCTGCTGGTACTGTCGCCTACCATTAGAAATGTACGCCTGGACCGTCTGGAGCGGCGTCGAGGCTGGTTCGTCTGAGGACATCATTCTTGGTCGTGATCAAGTCTTGTTTGACTTTGCAAGGGTCGAACACGTTAAACTATTATTTAGAGCGGAGATTCAACCAACGTACACGGCGGTCAATATGGCCGCACTCGTCATCGTAGCACTATGTGATCGTCTACAGGTATCTCTGCTTGCAGATAATGACTCGAGCTTAGCCTCAAGCTTCGTGTCCGTTTGTGAGCTCTTTCATCACTCTTGGTGAAATTGGACGTTTCCGTGTACACACCCCTTGATCACCTTTGCGAACGAAGGTTAGGTAATTGAAGTTGACTGCTTCGATAGTTCGAATAAGACCTCTGGTTGGGATATATCCTCTTGATCAGGTAGCAAGCAAAGGCGGAGACTGAAGCAGTTATCGTCCTGAGGATCGCAATGAAACCACATGAACCCGGCGTGGTGTCATGCACCACGTATGAAATCTTGCCGAAACGCCAGTAGAAGCTTCAGATTGACGGGCACGAGCTGGTATGTTATCTGCTTTTTTTGCACATCAAGGTAATTAAATGGGTGCAGGTAAACCTGGAAGAGCCGTAGATTTTGAGAGCCATGGTTACATCGAGACTGGTTCAAGGGCGTGAAGGGGGCCAGGCAGATTTATGGAACAGGCCCCTTCTCAACTAGGTGGTTATACACGCTCAGGCAGAGTTAGCCCGGGAGCTCCCACCGCAGAGGTGGAGCTAAGGTGGTCAGTCTCAGTCTCTTCACCGCAGCATCGGTAACCAACCTACACCACAGGGATTATCAAACCAAGGGTGCTGTCCGAACCTTCACTCAAAGTACGATCATGATATGTCCGGTACCGACGGACAAAGTGGGTAGTCAACGTCTCAATAACGCCATACTTGGCAAAACGCTCATCTCATCAAACGTCTTGGGCAAGTGACGGACCTCGCATTTATCGATATGATGCGCCGTTCACTCAGCTAACCTGCTATGGCAAGTTTGATGGATACACCCTTATCCTGCGTGTCACCGCTGGCCAAAATACTAATCAGGCCAATGTGTGGCTACGAGTCCGGGTACTCAACAGAGTGCTCGGTCTTTTTTTTACGAGGCTATGCACTAACTCGCGCTGACCGGCCCGGGGTATATCCACCGGCATCCTACCGCCGGTGCACATCAATATAGTCCGTTATTCTTCCCGGGCCGTTGCTGGTCGGATGACTTGCTGACTGGTGTGCTGATACATCGTAGCCGCAGTCACGGCATATATTGCTAGCAAGTGTGCCACTGCCACAGCGAGCTTCCTGCATGGCACAGGCAAGTACCAAAATTCCTTTGGACATTTTGGTCCGATTGGCTGATTTCGGTCTTCAGTTCCACTTCCGGCGCCACCGGGGAATCCGGACCGTATGCACCTCACTTTCGTTGCACCTGACTGTCACCGATTTCGCTTGTCACTATGGTGGCCGTCCTTTCAATTACAATCGGGAGCAGAACGTCGGATATTTGGTTTGCACAGCTCGGCCACTATTCGAAGCCCACTCTCGCGTTTCGTTTGTGCCTGTGAGTAGTGTTCTCGAATCTCGCTGATTTAGCAAGGGATGGGAGAGTATGTGGAACCACAACTGCGATGACCTAGTCTGCGTCGGGCACATCATGCATTACCATGCGCTTAAACATCACCGTCTGGCCGTCTTAACACAGAAAATAGCTACAATCTTACCACCGACCAATATAACGGATAGAATGTCCCAGTCTTGTCCTCCACCACTTGCATCTTCACGTTCACGTTCACCTTCCCCTTGGCAAAGACCTCGCCGTCCCAAAGGGCGCTCCAAGATTCGAGACTGTGCTGAAACATCTCGAATCCTCTGCCCCAGATCTCACCGGGATGCACGCCTTTCTGCAGGTTTCCGAGATGTTGACCGCATATCATGGAGCCGGGCCGAGGAGATAGGAGACCTGCTAGCGCTTTTGCCATGTGGAGTTGATTTTCCTCCGAAAACAGAGAGAAAAAGTGAGATGCGTAGATCACCGAACATCGTCCCGCGAGTGGATTCAACGATGTCAACGTGGACAGATCTGGTTTCTCTGTAGATGGAGGCTCGTCGAAAGGAGGTACGATGCGTAAGATATCGGGATCGAGTGCGTCCCCGGGGACGAAGCTAATCGGGTAGGTTTCTGGCGTCGTATTGAAGAGGGCGTGGCCCAGGTCAAAGAACTCTTTAAAGATATCGAATATGATTAGCATCGTCAATTTGCGAGATTCCGGGCACCCATTACCTTTCCTCAGATCGCTTGTCACGACATTCTTGAGCGGGAAACCGTCCGCCACGACTTTCCTGGATTCCGTTCCGACTAGTGCACGCAAACGTTTTTTTTTTCAATGTTCAAAGGAAGAAGAGCCCAAAAAGCATGGATTACCCACAGCAACAACCCATTTCAAGGAAATTATCGTCCGGTCGCTCTTGGCCAAGCTCGATAATACGCTTGTACACTGGCAGCATCGTAATCCCTAGTCTGTGATACATCAACATGGGAGCACGCTGAAGAGCAATGGTGAGCTTGCCTTAGGAATATAAAATATCTGGTAGTCCCGTAGGGGAACACCTGCATCTCTCAGGTTAGAAGATGAACTTGAAACAACGCCATATCACCAACATTCCATGCCTTCTCTTGTATTGCGACAATGTGAGCTTTAAGGTCGTCGTCGTCGTCGATGCCAGTCTGTTCCTTGAAGAAGATCGCTTGGTCTGCAGAGAGCCCATACGCTACATCGAGGGGTTCTGTGTCGGGCCTCAACTGCTTTGTGAACTTGGTATCTGAACCCCCGGATCCTGCTAGGATGGCTTGGTCGTCCATGGCTAACTGCACAGTGCGCACTAGGCAACCAACTTTATACCTGTGGCAACTGGGTCGCATTAAGCCCTCGGATAGACTTTTAGAGCTCTCGGGCCCCGGAGGCTAGTCAGGTTTGCATCGTAATATTGATGATCAATCACTTACTGATTGGCGGGTCACTGGTACTGCCGTCGGCACGATCAGCCGTTGCGCACTATCAGAGTCAGAGCTTAGTCTTGTAACCAGACGTGCTGGAGACAGCTGTCACGTCAGCGGTTTCAAAGCATACCACCAGTTTCACTAGGCACGTTTGCGAGGGAGATATAATTATCAAAATATGTTTCGTATGTTGAATAATTACATCCACATTTACCACCCTCACCGTTTGTGGATTGAATTCGTTAGAAAATCCCCATTCACCGGGGGCAAAATGCAGTGATAGCTTGTACTGCTTCGCACACGCCATGTTCCCGACATTAATATTATTATGAAGGAAGTGCTAAGTCTGAGACCCACCTGAAGTATTGGATTTGAGGAAGGTTTTTGTGTAGTAACAGCCGTGTCTTTATTACAAATTCAAGTAAGGTAGCGCTATGGCACTATGAAATTTTGCCCCGCCACCTTCCTGATACGTGCCTGATATTTAAAATATCGACACCTGAAGTTCCTGTTACGTTGTCGAAAGTTCATTTGTGAGCATGATGAGTCCTCATTGAATTTTTAACAAAGGCCCAACTGTTACTACACAAAAACCTTCCTCAAACCCAATACTTCAGGTGGGTCTCAGACTTAGCACTTCCTTCATAATAATATTAATGTCGGGAACATGGCGTGTGCGAAGCAGTACAAGCTATCACTGCATTTTGCCCCCGGTGCATTTGATGTGGTTTCCTATAGCTAGTCAGTGTCGTTCATCGAGTGCCATCTGTGGTGGTGTGCCGCATGGTAACGAAGAAGCGTAGGCAAGCAAACCGGAAGGAGCTAGCAGGCTTGGCCCGGTTGGCTCACGGGATCCACATGGCATATGATACCAACTGTTACAGTTGGAAGCTGCCTCTGAAAGGGCGGCGGTCGGTCCTGGGGTAGTGGTAGCTCCCTGACGAGGGCTTTCGCAGGCTCGAAACCGCACTCACCCCGCCCCCTTGCTTGTCCAATGCACTATCCCCGAGTCTTGATCCTCGGAGAGGGACGACCGACGGGCACAGCAAATGAGTCCGACAGCCCAGGCGTCCTCTTCCTCGCAGACTCCCAATATTGTTAGAAGGGGGTGTCCACTGGTTAACCGTGCCTGCCGCTCGCTCGAATTCCTGTGGCGCCGGCGAACTCAAAGATTCAGTCACGGATACCCTGTTAAATGTTGAACATGAAGCCCACTCTGGAGGAATGAATACCGTGGATTCCACGGCGCCGAGTTCATCGGTGAACGATTATTCGGTCATCTCATCCCAGCCCAGTTGTCGTAATTATGATATTGAATCCAAGAGGTGTTTCATACCGTATTCAACTTCGATTTCGTGGCATTGTGAAACACAATCTGATCCATAACTTCCTCCAGGCCATCGTACTCTAGAAGAGATATGGAATGACCGCCTTTCTATTCCTGGGGTAGTCCGGGAACTTGTCGAGGTACCACCGATGCCCCTTGTAAGCACGGGCGATCATGAGGAATACCTCAGATGCAAAGAAAATCCAGGGTGGCTGGACCGAGGTGACGAGCGCGCTAAGTGATGTCGTATCGGGGAGAGACGCCGCAGCGAGCGCAAAGCCAAACCACTCGATCCATTCGCACAGATAGTTGGGGTACGAGACGTACGCGTAGAGATAGCCGTGCGGTATCCCGTAGTGTTCTTTTGGGGTCGCGTCCCCGTCGTCTTCAGACCTGGCCTTGGCTTTCCCCTTGGCCTTGGCGTTGCGGCGGATGTTGAGGAGGATCTCGTCGTGGATGATGTTACCAATAAATCCGGCTGTCCAGAGGAGGATGCCTGCCCAAAAGACGGGTCGGGCAGGAGCGGATGCAAGAAACGTGGCCGCTGTGCTCGAGTGGAGGTAGGAGCCCATAAGGGTGCCGTTGACGATGTTGAAGAAAACAGCGGATACGGGGACGCTGATGTGCGATTTTGAGCGGGAAGGGGTGCGGAGAGGGGATATGAGGGCGCGGTTTGCGTAGTGGACGAGGAAGAGGGCGGCGAGGAAAATCTGGGCGGAGGATAGCGGGGGCGCGTCGGCAGGGGAGGAAGCGAGCGGGGTGTTGATGAGCGCGCTGACAAAGGCGATAGGTGCAACTATTTCCATGACTATCCAAGCACGTATGCCATTGACGAGGAAGACGCTGTCGTTGGATGGCGTGAACCGACCAAACGGGGCGTTGACGAAGAACTGGACGGGGCATACGACGGGCGGTATAACAAAGAACAGCCGTCTCGTAACTGCAAGGGAGGTTAGACACGCCAAGCGTATATATGTACTTGTAGACTTGCCATCGTAGAGTGGATGCATGATTGATTGAAGAAGCTGACTAATATGTACAACGATGCCAAAGTCTTTGCGTCTGAAGCAAACACCCGACGAGCGAGCCCGTCGCAAGGCTGCAAGGGCAGCGAGAAAGAGCAGGCGAGAGGGCAAACAAAGCAGCAGAAATAAACGTCTCGAGACTGAGGACCACGACGACGACGACGAGTACGGTCCATCTCCACCCCCCGCCTCCTCTCACAAACCAGACCTCGAAGAGGCGCATTTCAGGGAAAAGCTATGGGATGCGCTCGGGGACGACGAACACTTGGATGGGGTTGACGCCCGATTCAACGATTATGCCCACATCCCTGACAGATGGTCCCGCGACAAGCATGACGCAGCCAATCCACAATACATGGACGACGACGAGTACGCAGAGTGGTTAAGGGAAGGGATGTGGAAGTCAGTCGATTCGCCTTCTCGCTCGCGACCTTTACTGACAGCCCGTTCCTCTCAGGAAGAAGCACGCGCGAGAGTACGAGGAACAAGCGAAACGGGACGCAGAAAAGGTCGCTCAGAGAGCACGTCAAAAGGAAATCAAAGCGGAGACAACCAGACTGGAGAGGACGGCTCTCGAGCGGGAGGGAAGGCGGAGAAAAGAACGGCAGAGGCAGCAAGAGGAAGAATACAGACAGCAATACGAACACCGGTGGAAGACGCTCTTGGACCCTCGGACACGCGATCATGAACCGTTAACGTTTGGAGATATTCCCTGGCCTCTCTTTCCAGTCCATTCTGAAGGTCGCAGGGGCTCTCGCACCGAACTCCGCTTAGAAGATATCACCCCAGAGGCCATATCCGCCTTCATCTTAACAGATGTTGATGGCGCGATCTCTCCCGCTAAAGGCGACGACGTCTCGAGGCGAAATCGAGACAAGATCAGGGAAACCTTGTTGCGATTTCATCCAGACAAATTCGATGGACGCTTCATGCACCGCGTTCCAGCAAGTGATGTAGAAAGCGTCAGGGAGGCCGTAGGACAGGTCGCCAGGGTCTTGAACATACTCATGAGTGAGCAATCGTGACAATGTTCGTGTATTCGGCGAGCCGTAATGTGTATGGATAACCTGATCAATGATCATCCCAGAACGCTCCCCATCTCCGACTTGCTTTCACCTGGACTTCTTACTACCCCCGTAATCAGTTCCGGCTCCTCATTGAGCATGTTTACCCGGTACTACAAGTTTATTTTCTTGAACCGTTGTGAACCGATGTTGGTGATCGGCAGGACAGGAATCAAGGTGCGTTGCTGTGAGTTTCTTGATCAGTGCAGATTTTGTGGGATTGATGTTCGCATGGTGGTCCAAGCTTGATCCGTAGAAGCCTGCCCCCTGATACATTGTTCGTTGAACTGTTTTCCTAGGAACATTACGACGGGGGTACGGGCCACGCTTTTGTGACTCCTGGCAAACCCATACCCGCGCGGACAAGGGTATCAAACCCTACCAATATTCGCCATGATAATTATACCCGCACTTGCGCTCACCCACGCACCCGTTTGTGCGATCGCAAGCCTGAGTGCAAGTCCGTTGTCGTGCGCGCACTTCGCCCTTGCCCCGCATGGCTCCTAAATATACTCACGACCGCCGCGCCCTCATCCTCATGCTGCACCCGCGCCGCCTTCGCCAAGCGCAACGACGACATGCGTCAGCCCCCCGTCGTGCCCCTGCTGCCCAAAAATGCCAAACTGTGTTGTACCCTCGTTGCTCCCCCGCGTGGCCCCCATCGCCCCCTCGCCATACCCCTGCGCCGACTTCAAGCACGTCAACGACGCACGCTGGCCCCCGTGCCACCTTCGTTGTGCAACTACGTGACCCAAAACGCGTCGTCAACGCGCGTCCCAACCTCCGTGTGCACTCACCCGCGCATGGAGTATGCACCCTCGTGCGCACACGCCCATCGCACCCTCCGTTGCATACTGGTCACGGGTGTATCTGTTGCTGGTACGGGCCTTTTGTATCGACGGGTCTAAGGGCTGTTCAAGACTTCGTCACGTAGTACATCGTTTATATTTCCGAATTGCTCGACCATAACTGCTGCAGTGACGGGAGGGTCTGCAAAACGGTTCAATTATGTAAGCGAATAGGAGCTTCAAGTTCGAGCTCAAAGAGTGAGAACAACACTATTGAACTTGCCACTCTCCTCGACACTGTTCATCATGTGCCAGTAGCAATCGAACAATGAGAATGCTCGTATGTTGCAACTTTTGACAATGTGCTGGGGACCGGTGCTCGCGCCACTACGATAAGTGATGGTATTAGACCAAACAAGAACAAGTTGCACGCACTGCCCTCGATCATGCCATTGGTGCGTCACTCATCATGATGCATGATAGCGCAGCAAATCTATTGATTACATAGACAATACAGTACTTATAAAAGCACAGCCCAACATAGGGGACGCTCTGTCCTCGCCTCATACACACGCTCATACGCGTAGTACTCAGTCAACACTTGCACTCAGGCTGCAACAAGTAATCTTGCTAAAACCACCCATCATGGCGGGAAAACTCACCCCTCAGCCTCTGCCTGAAAATAATTTTCCAAGTGACACGGATATTCGAAAGGCATATGATCAATGCCTTGCTCTGGAACAACACGAGTCACGTAATTCGTCTCATTCAGATCTTCAGAAAGACCGCCCCGATTCGTGTATCACGACCAGCAATATGAATCCACAAGTTCTCGCACGCATACTGGGCTACTCTGTCCTTTTTGCTCCCAGCGAAGACGGCTGCACTGCGCTAACACGCGAAATCATTGGATGTGAAGGCAATTCAGAGCTGTTATTCGCACTCGCCTATCTGTATGTTTATGGGATGATCGGCGCGCGTGCGTTCTCGTAAAAAAAAAACCACTCTGATCTCATGTCACGAGCATCTAGTCTACAACCCTTCTCGTATAAATCCTAGATCTTTCTTTGATCTCGAAAACTATGAAGACTCTCAAAACATAAAGGACCTGGAACCATATCTTGAGCCTGAGGAGTGGACCCCCGAGTTGACCGCCGCTTGGGATCTGCGGGAGCAGGTGAGTATGTTTACTGCCGTTGTTACCGCCTAAATGATCGATTTCACTAGGTCTTGTCTCGCGAAGACAATTGTTGCATCTTCTCCGGCGCTTATGACTATACTCACTGGCAGACTAAGATGCCACCGTCAGAAGACCCTGCAGTCCTGTGGATCTTTGACACAAGTGTGACGTATATAATCAGTAAACTTCTGTCGGAGGACATTCACCTCCGAGGCATGTTACGAGCTTGCGAACAAGTAAGTCGTTGCTTCTCTATCCCACTGTGTGATCTCTGTCCACCAATGCTGTTTTTCCCAGTTTGAGTGGGCGACGACTGCCAGGGCGATCATAGAGCACTTTGGAGGCTTGTCCTTCCATGATTTGCTTGGCGAAGACGTCCTAAACGGTCCCTTGAATGCATTCACAACTTCATGTGAAGTGCAGCGTATATTCAATGAGTTTGACATATGGTTGATACCAGCTGAGGTACTGTACATTCCTTCCTGGTTTCTCCTTATCTTCGAATTGACTTGATCACAGGATGATCGTCGACAAGTCATACCGAACTCGTACGATGTACAGTGCTATTTGGGCAACGATTTCCTCCCTTGCTTGGCTGCCCGGGGCGTCAAATCACGAATTACATTTCGAAGCACTAAAGTTGACCACAAGACCATCCCGCCCCCACACCCACGTCTCATTGGCCTCCATTCCGCCTGTGCCAGGATTGCTCACATGTCCGGCGCCATGAAATATCTAAAAGAGTGGTTCCAAGATCCCAATTATTGTGACTGAACTACATTGTATACTGAATGCCCAGTGGGCTGAGATTCGAAGAAGCTGTAGGTATATTTTGTAACCTGTTGTAAATGCCAAGTGTCGTGGCTACCAGACATTCTGCATTCCATCAGCAATAAGTAAGTACCAACTTAACTTCTCTCCTCACGTCTTGAATACTATCCACGTCCCTCTCTTCGGGCTCTCGGCTAAGCGATATACAGCTGCTCTCTACAACCGCTTCGAGGTACTCTAAAATCATGACGTTCTGCGACTCTTCGCGAGTTCGTCCCCTTGTCCTTCTGCACCTCCCCACCTGCAAATGCGCTAAATCGCCCCACGGCGGCCACCCAACGCAATTTTTCCCGCGTCGTTGGCCATGCGCAGAACGAACGCGGCCATGAGCATCTCAGTATGCTTCCCCATCAGACCGACATCGAATCTGCTCATGAGCGCTTGTAAGAGCTCGAAGACGCTCGATCTGCTCGAGGCGTGCTCGTATGACAGGTTCCGCATGAAGAAGGCGAGCGTGGTCTGGAGAAAGTCCCACCTCGCGGGTAATGGGGCAAAGATTTGAAGAGGAGTGACCGGGCATATTTGCTCGCGTACACAGATTGTAGGGTGGCGAGGATGGTCGACACGGTCGTCATCAGATCGTACAACCGAGTCAGGCACGCTCGATTTCCAACTGGGTCCTTCGAGGTCGGGTGCGAGAAGCTCGAGGAGGATCAAGGGATCATCTTCCTGGACATTCGAGGTCAGACATTGATATTCCTGCATCCCGAACGCTAGTGGGTTCTCTTCCTGAAACAAGCAGCCCGTTTCCCCCGGGCCCTCAGGCCTACGTCCCTTCTGCACGAGCGAATCTGTTCTGCAGACAAGCTAATGTCTGCTGGAGACGCCCAATGCATATTCCGCACTTTAACGGGCAAGCAAGTAGGAACCCGCTGAGCAGATCCCGAAGCCGAAGTACAATGTGACCAAGATTCATGCGCAGATGGAACGGGAGCTGGAATATACCACCGGCGCGGTGAGTCGGTTTTCCTTGGGCATGGTTCCAATGGGATCGTTTAGCTCACGAAATGTGTTCAATCTTATTTTTCCCTCTCAAGAACGATTGATACCTGTGTAGTGTAAGGGCGTGTCGTGTATGATAGCATGCAGCTCACGGTGGACTGTGGTGACTATTTTTCACATTACTCTGCTTAATTATAATAAGCCTGGGCCTTCATTGGGACAAGCAAATCGGGTAACATACTGAGTTGACGAGAGGCGCAACACAGGTGAGTGCACACTACTAGCGAGCATTGCCACGATGAGCAACTTTAATCTGTACGAGATGCGAGCAGAGAGCCCCTGGGTACTGTACCTCGAGCGATTGGCGAGTAGACTTGACGTCGATCACATCGGTCGGAATGTCAGGGTCGATCGTGGTTGAAACGCTCGCGACCTCCACGTTAGATCGAGGCATTGACGTGCGGCATATCGCGTCGGACGTCAAAGTGCTCGGGGTGTCACTGCCGCTGCCACTGGCAGCAGGTGGTCGGGGTGACACTCAGTGGGCACGATCGTGTAATTGAAGACGTGTTGACGCTGTGCATCCTGTCAGCCTGCCACCCGTCATGGACCCGCTTACCAGGAACCGAACCAGATAAAGTATTGTAGTAGTGCAACCAGCGTACAGGAATTCCACCATCCCGACCACACACGAATTTGAACACGAGCGATTGGGCAAGCACTGGCAGTGTCTCACCGGGACCGAGGACGTGCCGTACGTATGCGTTCTTTCGTTGATGGATATGAGTATTTGATTGCCATCATGATCGTGCTGTGCAAAGTGGTCGTTGAGCTCAGTCGTTTGCGGGGACTGGCGGTGGTCACTCGAACGTGCGGCGGTCTGTTCGGGCGTCATGATCAGGTGTCTCGGAGGTGGGTGATCCGTTGATCGATGGTCGTTCCGCTACAATCATGATCTGTGTGACATGGCCTGGTCCCGGACATCACCGCCAACGTTGACCGGGACCATCCGTTAAGCGCCCCTGTGCGTTTATCGATGTCCGAGACGGTATGGACGTCTCCCTGCCAGTCGCATGAATACTAACTATATTTGCGCAGGATACTGCATGGCCTGTCGGTCACGCATTCTATTCTGCATGCGAGCTCAGTCTATCGACCACCAGACGCCCTTTCTCAGAGGAATACCAGTGTTGCAGAGTACGTATTGGACGACGACTGATTTGCTCATCAAAGTACTAAGCGCTCCCGACCATCAAGCCTACTGGGTAGACTCCCTCGCCTGAAGAGTAACGATGGGCGAGTTCACTCAGGATCCTGACCACCACAGACGTATGCTAGGAGTCCATATTGCGTAGATTCTGATTTATGTCGAAGCTGTGAGTTTACTGGCAGTTCTCGCTCGATATCGTGATCTCCATTATTAGTTCATGCTGGCGAGTGCTTTTGAGCCATAACGCCCAATCGCCTGTCTGCTGAACTGAGTCGTCCCAACTGCTTAGTCCAAGCTTCACGGTCTCGCAGATCTTCGACGGGATGAAGCCCACATTGAGGGTCTGGCTTGTCTTGGTTCTAGGATTAGGAACCGACCTTTTTTTTCATCGATTCATAAAGCTGTTAAAATACACGATTAATTCAAACATGCTCGGTGCTCCACATAATTGTGCAAACACATTATCATCATAAACAGGCTGCCGCCGGTTTTCTTGCTTTTCAACAGCGCCGCCCTGTCCCAATTATTCATTATTCCGCTGGTTTGTGTTCGAGAAATTGGAATGGCTTATGAAAATCGCGGAAGTGCTCTGCGGGATCGATCAACTGTTGATTGATGAGGTTTCCTTGGTTTTTGGTGAGTTAGACAATTAGAGTCGTGGCGTGCGAGTCACGAACGTTTAGTCGCTATCCGTCTGATCCCGATGTCGCAGTAGACAAGTAAGACGTCCGAAGACCGACCACGGAGGAGATCTCCAGAGTTGAGACAACGGAAATCAGCGGTTCACTAGGCCTCGCGAGCGCATTGCGGCGTTGACCGAGATATGATGGAATTAAAATGGTTAGCACATACACGGGTTCTAGAAAGCATGGCAATATGATGGTATGGTATCCCAGCGTTCGGCAAGATACTCATTTCCGCTCTAGGGACGCGAGAGTGACGAGAATGGTACGATGGTACGGCTGAGATGATAGCCTGAGCGAAGTGACATAATACGGTACGGCCCGCGCGGACCACGTTGCCCGATAAAACCCCCCTGCTGCGGATTTCCTTTTGAGCCTGGCGGATGAGTCGTTGTGGTATCGAACCCCATTTAACTTGAGGTGGGATCTCCCCAGAGTCGAATGACTTTCGGCTATCTGAAATGATGCGATAGCGGCGGGGCGAATGGGTGGAGCGAGCATCGAGACACAGGGGCATAATGACTCTCCGGCCGTAGTTCCGTCGTCACCGTCCGAGTCGGTACGAGAGTTGTTAGTGTCACGGCGCAACTGGGGGACCTTGGACAGCTTCGAGGTGTGATAATGGTAGCATTATGCTGAGCGGGGTTCATATAACTTGTGCTCACGGAAATTTCACTGTGCAGCGTTGCACGTCTGCGGCATTGTCTGACCGGCGAGCATGGGGATATCGATTTTCGTCTTTGCGGGCGCGTGGCGTGTCTCTACACGGTTTTTTTGTTCTACTTACAGTCGGCGAGCAAGAGTTCCAACAAAAAAACAACGTTAGCAGTAACAGGAACAAGAACAAGAACAATAGCCACCGTGGGCAACTCGGACTTGACATTATTTGTCCTCCTCAGCTGCTCCACTTTGCCAACGATTCACTCTCACAGTACCGACCACATCGCGTCCGGTCCAGACTCGTCATAATCGTCTCCAGGGCACACCATGGCCGACATTGGTACCATCATCAACCAAAATGCAGAAGCTAGGGCGCTGGCGCCTGCTGCAGTCGGCTCGCAAGTAGCCCTCATGAGCATCGTTTCCGTACGTTCTGTCGCCTTTGGTGGTCTAGTGTCTCCGTATTCGAATGTCCATTTCCCCTTGTCTATCTCAGGTGGCCACCATACTAGCGTTCAACATCCTACGACCCAAGAACAAGGTGAGTCTCGCACATGCCCCACCCAGCCTCTGATTGACGGGAAAAAAATGAAACAACCATTATAGGTGATATACGAACCCAAAGTGAAATACCATGTCGGCGAAAAGTCGCCACCTCGAATATCCGAATCCCTTCTTGGATGGCTACCCCCGCTCTACCGCACCAAAGAACCCGAGCTCCTTGACAAACTCGGCCTCGACGCTGTCACCTTTCTGCGGTTCACCCGTATGATGCGGATACTGTTCACTTGTATCGCACTCCTCACGTGTGCGGTGCTCATGCCCATCGACGCCATCTACAACCTCAAGCATGTCTCGTCGTCGAGCCGCGACGTCCTCTCCATGCTTACCATCCGCGACGTACAAGGTTCCGACCTCTTTGCTCACGTCGCTATGTCGTACATCATCTCGGGCCTCGTCATGTTCTTTATCTATCGCAACTGGATCCGCGTGCTCCGCCTCCGCCAGGAGTGGTTCCGCTCCCCCGAGTACCTCGAGTCTTTTTATGGGCGGACGCTCATAGTTACCGACGTCCCTCGTAAATATCAGAGCGACGAGGGAATCAGGGCCATCTTCGAGAGCATGCAAGTGCCGTATCCGACCACGTCCGTGCATATCGGTCGCAAGGTGGGACGGCTCCCTGAGTTGATCGAATATCATAACATGGCGGTCCGCGAGCTGGAACAAGTGCTTGTCACGTATCTAAAGGGCGGGCAGATTGCCAAGGAGCGTCCGACGATTCGTATCGGCGGATTCCTTGGAATGGGTGGCGTCAAAAAGGACGCAATCGACTTTTATACGTGCGTGTGTCTTGTTGGTAGGGAGGTCCGGGACGATCTGACGTCGACCGTTTGCAGCGCGAAACTTAAGCGGACGGAAAAGGCAATCGAGGATTATCGCCTAGAGATTGATACCCGCAAAGCGGAAAATTATGGGTTTGCCTCCATGGCTGCGGTGGCGTACGCGCACATCGTGGCCCACATTTTGCGCAAGAAGCATCCCAAAGGTACCTCCGTCGCTTTGGCTCCCAATCCTAAAGATATCGTACGTTGTCACCTCGTGTCGTCGGACATCGGACGCTGAGCCCACTTCGCTGCAGATATGGGAAAATTTGAACAAGTCAACCGCAGAACTGGTTCGAAACAAGACGCTCGGTTTCCTGCTGCTAGTCTTGGTCTGTTTCTTCAATACCATCCCGCTTTTTGTGATATCCATTCTTGCCAACTTGTCCTCGGTGGGTTTAATCTCGCTTGGCATGACCCAGCAGGGTGATAAAGTCTCCCGATAGATATCCGCATACGTGGGCTTCTTATCCAAATGGTCCAAGGCGTCTCCCGTCTCGTTTGCATTCGTTTCCGGTGTCCTGCCATCCGCGGTTTCCGCCTTGTTTGGATTCTGTTTGCCCATCATCTTGCGATGGATCAGCAAGTTTCAGGGCGTTCAGATGCGCAGTCGGTAATGCGATGTACTGTTCATATGTGATCAATACTAACAACGTTGATGGTACAGTCTCGATCGCACCGTCGTTGATCACTACTTCACGTTCTTAGTTGTCTCACAGCTGGTGATCTTTACCTTGATTGGCGTCTTTTTCAGTGAGTCAAACACGTCTCTCCCTCCGTCGATTTTGAACGCAACGGTATGCCTTCAGTTGCCGCTGAACAAGTCATCACTGAGATTGGTGAACATACCAGTTTCCAGAAGATCATTGACCAGTTGCAGTGTGAGCACAGCTTAGCTAGGATGTTTGCTGGGTTGACGTCGAACCTGCCTAATTAGCCTTGCCGGCATCGATTAATCAAACGTACATTGACCAGACGTCCTACTGGCTCACGTTCTTCCCGTACGTTGACGCACAGCGTAGTGTTGAATGGTTACTGACAGTTGATTATGCATAGCTTGCGTGGTTTCCTCGCGATCTTTGACCTGGCTCAGATCCTGAACCTTGTTTGGACCTCATTCAAGACACGGTGAGCATGGTCACTAGCACAAAAAGGCGTTGGGCATGTTCACTCTAATTTCGTTTTAGCATGTTCGGCCGAACACCTCGAGATATTCGGGAGTGGACCCAACCACCCGAATTCCAGTATGACGTTTATTAGTGAGTGAATATTTTTCGCCTGATAGTCCGAGGGTGCTCATCCCGTCACTTCGCGCCAGCTCTAACACCGTAAGTCGATCGTCGTGTCTATGAATGCACACATTGACGCGTGATTTCCGTACAGCTCTTCATGGGTGCCGTTGCACTCGTCTTTGCGCCGCTGGCTCCGCTGGTCTCACTTGCCGCAGCCGTCGTGTTTTGGATTTCATCATGGGTATACAAGTACCAGTTGATGTTTGTGTTCGTTACACAGGTCGAGACTGGAGGGGTAAGGCATTGGAACATGTACTAGAAACGTAGCACTGACGTCATCGTTTGTTTCTACCAGCGCCTTTGGAACATGCTCGTCAACAGGCTGCTGGCGTCGGTGATTTTGATGCAAATGCTCATGATTCTCAGTGAGTTCAAGTCGTCTTCTGTCAATGTCGCCTCTCTGAGAACACCAACCTTTTTTTCCAGCCATTGGTCTCCAGTACAAATTCAGGTCCTTCATGTGGGTCACGACCGTCCCGCCGATCCTGTTCGTGATCGCCTTCAAGCTCTGGCTGGACAGGAAATTTTACAACAAGTTCATGTATTACACTCCCTCTGAGACCGAGCTGCGTCAGGCCAAGATCCATTCTGCCGGCGCTGACGACGCGCGACACCGTCTCGAAAAACGATTCGGCCATCCGGCGCTGCACACAGAACTGTTCACGCCCATGTTACACGCCAAAATGATGCCACTCTTGGCAGACGTGTACAAGGGCAGGGTTGGAAACAGCGACGACGTCAAGACGCGGTTAGGCGAATATGGGGGTCAAAAGATGGACGCGCAAGTGGTCGAGGGCGTGCGGATTGCAGGTATCGATCAGAGGGACCTGGAGTACGACCCGGTATTGTATCAGAGAGACAGAGGCGAGTTGGATTGGGACGCGCGGTCGGTGGCTTCGACAGCAATATTTGGGCCTGGACTTTCGCATGGACGGGGGGACAGCGCCTCGGTGTATCACCAGAAGACGCACTATTATGCGGGGTCGACGACGACGATGATGAGGAGTGCGTCGCCTGCCCCGTCGGCGTTCGAACGTTATGGGAACAAGGCCGGGGGCAGCGCGATCGAGTTGGCACGGATGGGAGGTAGCGTGGACCAGCTACCGTTGTTGACAGATCCAGGATATCAACAAGTCGGGGACGCGTTACCGGGCTATGCGTCACCGGATCTGAATCGAATGTCGCGACCTCCATCCGTGTATGGTCCACCAATACCTCCACCTCGGTTCGGGTCCCCCGCTCCCCTGCAGTATCCACCCCAGAGTGGGACGCCGTATGCGTCCCCCGTGGAGGGTTATCGAGAGGCGCCCCTGCACCGGCCGTATTCCTGGCGAGAGAGTTCGATGGCGCCGGCGCCCCATTCGCCGCACGGCTCCGTTTCTAGTTTGAATCTGCCAGGGCGGGGACCCTACCGAGGTGGATATCAATGAGCGGGGTCAGTGCACGAACGCGGAACGCCACACGTACGGACCTACCACGCTCCGATGCTGATGCCACTTTCTTTCACGCCCGCCATGACTACTCCCCGTCCCCTTTGCGCTCTATGCCTTGTCACTCGTTTCACGTGCTACTATCCCCCCGTGCACATTCAGATGCATTCTAGATTACTACTTTTTCTGCTTTCCTCCGCATAGGGACAGACTACATTACGGGGACGAAAGGACATTAATTTAAGAGGACATCAAACATTTTACTTTTAGTCGTTCTTTGCTGTATTTTTCTTATATGAAACTCGCACTTTTGAGTGTGCAGTGTCTTGAATGGCACGGAGTGCAAAATAATAAGTCGTCGTATCTATAGGGCATCCTCTGACACGACGTAGGCTGTCACGTCCGTGTTTCATAGTATGTAGCTAAAAGCCTGGCACTGCGACGAGCCAAATTCCTCCGTGATGTAAGGTATGACGACGATCACTGCCAATAATTTGAATGCCGACTCAAACGGGCATGTCGTTTCTGGCACCCAACCTCAATAACCCCGGGCCCCGGCACTATGATCACTCGTTGCGGTGCAAACGCCGACATGGACGGTGTTGTTGCTGCGATGTCAGACATGACGCCTCTCGCGACCTCAAACGAGATCCGAGACCGCGCGTCTTCCTTTGTCGGGTACGTCTACCGTGCCAGGACGACGGAGGAAGCGAGAGCGGTGGTGGGGTGGCGTCGTCAACGCGATCTAGAACGGGTTGGACGGGATCGCAATTCCTATCGCCATCGCTATCCGGGTGAGGGGGAGGGAGATGGGGATGGGGCTGATAGGGACAGGAACGCAAACGTAGAGGACAACAACAGTGGCACGCCGTACACAATCGCAGCTTGGCGGTGTATGGTGGTGAAACGCGGTCGGACGGGGTTGGGTGGGCCGGACGAGTTCGAGGTCGAGGGGGATGCGGAAGATGGGGGTGAGCGGTACGCGGGGAAGAAAGTATTGGCGGTGATGCAGCGCGAGGGTGTTATCGATGCGGTCGTGATCGTCTCTCGGCGGTAAGGGCATCTCTAAGGGAACGGATCCCCCTACTACCCCACTCACACACGTCAATCTCAGGTTCGGCGGGACGCTGTTAGGACCGGCCAGGTTCACGCACATCGAAACGTGCGCGAGCGACGTGTGTCGCAAGTTCAAAAAGATCGAAGAGATGGAGGAATACATTCAGACGCTGAAAAGACTCGACGACGTCCTCGCAACCTTGCGGGCACAGTGGGCAATAATGCGAACGCAAACTGGGACCACTGACCAGGGCAGAGCACCCGATTATCGTACCATGAAGCAAGATCTGGATCTTAACAAAGCGAAAAGACTCATTCGTGCACGAGAGAGTGCAATTCAAAACACGAAGAGCCTGATTGAAAAGTATGAAGCATCCGCATAAAATCATAAAATTTTACACAATAGGTCCGTAGTATACAGCCATGTGAACCCCAAAGTCTCTGAGCCTAATATTGAGATGGAGTTAGTGAGCGGTATCAAGCAAGGGTGCATTAAAAGATCAGAGATGCAAATATTTGGCTGCTTGCTCTACCGATCGTCAAAGCCTTCGGCTACGACTGGGGCGGCAAAACGAAATCATCCTTTTATGATTTTGAGGAGGATCTACTCACCCGAAAATATTCAGGTCTCATTTCCCTTGCTGCGATAAAATGATCGAACAATACTTCGGCGGACAGGCTCTACTATTCCTCTCGAGAAGGACGGGGATAGATAGAGCGATACACCAATGCGGATCGGTAAAAGGGCCTGACGTTCCATGCAAGTCAGGCTATGAGCAGTAGGAGTGACCAAGAAACGAACCTTGGCAGCACCATAGGCCAAAACTGCATTGGCCACATCGCCTGCAAGCTTCCCGGACGAGAGACGGCTGTGATCGGCTGGCATGCCTTTCTCGAACCCAAACACGCCATAGCGATGCCCAACGCGGTTGGCCCATTTTTCGCCATCATCGACCCATTGGGAAAGTTGAGTAGACACCCACCCAACTGGTTGGCCAGCCTCTGGATCATTGCGCACGGAGATAAAGTGGTTGACGGCGTATTCGCCGACGTGTAGACCTCGTGCGGCATAAAAGATGCCCACCATGGGCACTATGGCGGTGACCTCATGGAGGACTGCAAACGAGAATATCAACGAGGGCAACGGCGAGCCAGTCCTCGCCGAAATCGCTGCGAGCACATCGCGGTAAGATGCAGAACGAGAAGACATTCGAGAAAAAAAAATAGTCGATGTTTACGTAATCAGAGCACCTGTTCGTGGCTGTGCTGTAAAATGGACCCATGTTCGTCGGCATCTACCAGCAAGCTCGTCGTGTCGCAGTCCCGGCGTGGCCGGTCCTCGTCGCAAAATTTCATTCGCGACGGTTTCGCATAGATGACCCTGGACATGGGGACTGGGATGTCACCATTGCCGAGCGGGAACACCGCACTATTCGAATCAGGTTTTCGTCCGTACCCGAGTCGATGGTGGACGCGCTTCATGGCCTCAGAGCGGTAGAACGACAGTTTGGTCGTATACGTGACTACCGCCTGTTGCGGGTACGTCCTTTTCACTAGACCGTGTCTCAATTGTCTCAAAGGCTCACTGCAACATTTAGGATTCGGAGGTCCGTTCGGAATACCAGGCGATTTGTTGGGCAGCGTTCGAATCGCCCAAATCGCTTCTTCGTGTACCTCCACAAGGTATGACACTGAGGGTTGTGCTCCCACCTCCATTGGGTCGCCCCGACGGCGGTCTTGGTTTGGAAGACCTCAAAAGCTTGCTCACATCAGAAGATCGGAATGAACCCAAGATATCTAGCTATTCAGACGAGGCGGTCACACCCGTTCGGACCGTCGTATTAACCATCAAGCGGACAGGTCTGTTCCTTCCTTTTCACACACATACCTAGCATCACATCGAGTAATTGCTCCATTCATCGACAGGTACCGAAATCGCATACAGGTCTACTGCGAAACCTCCGTACCGTTCGCGAGCGATGAAGGCAGCAATCGGACACGGATTCCTGGAGTGGCAGGGTTTCTCACCGCTCAAGCCACTTCACGAGTCTTCCCCGTTTACTTCGCCCGCCCGAGATCTCCCTCTGTTAGACAGCAAAAACATGCGAATAGCATTGAACAAGTGGAGTCAGATTTTAGGCGTCGCAGACCCTTTGTTCCCAGAAATGAAGCACCCTCCAAGGGACGCTGACCCAGGGCGACAGAATGACCTGAACGAGGACTGGGAACCGTTGTCGGAACCGCTCCGGATACCGAACGTGGAGGCGGATTCGGCGGAGGAGCTTGAGACACCCCAGGGCACCCAGAAGAGCTTGAAGCAAAGTCTCGAGAGTCTCTTGCAACGTTCGCAGGTGCATGCCGCTACAGGAAGTGGTGACTATACAGCGGGGAATGCCCCGATCCAGGAAGAGAAAACATGATATGGTAAATTAATTATATTGTACTGGTTGCTTGACATCCCTGTAATATCCACTCGCCCTTGAAACACGGTACTCGAAGTACTTAGATAGAGTTGAGTTAGAGCGTGTGATCAGTGTGACAAGTAAGCTCCGTGCCGAACAACCGGACGCCGTGCCGCCGTTGTCTCGTTCACTTGCTCACTACACCCACTCACCGTCATTGCCAAATGTTTAGCGCGGCACGTCTCCGAGTGCGAACCTCGCACTACCGCACTATCAACGGGCTTGCGGCATCGGTCGCACGGTCATTCTCGACAACCTCCGGCGTTCGAAGTATGTCGCGCTTCGCATACTCTCATCTCCAACTTGCTCACAATGGATCAACGGTAGCTCAGCAATATGAATATGCACGGTATAACTCCGACGTGAGCCTTGTCGTTACGTTTGTACTACGGTATCACACTACTGCATACGCGCTAGGATCCCCTCTCGTTGGACTCCTTGCTCACAGAAGACGAAATCGCTATCCGGTTCGTACCGTTCGCCTCTTTATCTCGCGCTTGTATTCACGCATCGCATGTAGAGATACTGCCCGCGAATATTGCCAGGCACGTCCCGTTAATGTCCTACCTCATGTCGTGGCGTATCGAACGCGTCGGGTTCTGGACAGGAACAACTGTTACCTCGTGTCTTGGAAGGGTGGCGTACAGAACGTGAGCAATCGTTCATCTTTCCCCGTTCGTGATCTTTCTCACGTCGAACCTCTACGCGCAGAGTTCAACCATGACATTCTGCCCGAAATGGGGACATTGGGTCTGCTGGGCCCGACCATCAAAGGTTACGGTTGCGCCGGCGTGAGTCATGTTGCATACGGTCTGATTGCACGCGAGATAGAGAGGTTCGTAGAACCCCCCGTTACAACGTGATTGGTACTTGCGCTGAGCACTTGATTTCGTGGATGCCAGAGTCGACTCGGGTTACCGGTCGACGGCGTCCGTGCAATCTTCGCTCGTGATGCATCCCATCCATGAGTTCGGTTCCGAGGCGCAGAAGAACAAATATCTACCTCGTCTAGGTAAGTTGACATGAACGCTCCACCGAATGAAATTAATTTCAATGTGCCGTAGCTCGTGGTGAACTCATCGGTTGCTTCGTATGTCTCACGAGTTACAAGTATTTTTTCCCTTTACTTTACCAAACTTTATTCTCTCAAGGGACTCACTGAACCAAATCATGGATCTGACCCCGCGGGAATGGAAACGACCGCGGAAGAAGTCGAGGGTGGCTTCATCCTCACAGGAAGCAAGACGTGGATAACAAATGCACCAGTGGCGTATGTCACCCTTTCTCGTGCAAGTCTGTTTGTTCAGAATCGAAAACAGTGACATTTTTGTTATATGGGCGCGTTGCAAATGGGATGGCAAGGTTCGGGGCTTCGTCCTCGAAAAGGCATGTCACGTTGCTAGGCTCGTATGTTCTTTCGGTGTGTTTAACATGCGATGTAGGATATGAAAGGTCTTGAAACTCGACCAATCAAAAACAAGGTTGCCTTACGTGCATCGGTCACTGGTTCCATTTTCATGGATGCGGTAAAAATACCACACGACCACCTACTTCCTCATGGTCAGGGGCTAGCTGCCCCGTTTTCTTGTCTGAACAGTGCACGGTAGGTTTGTTCACCGTGGAGATAAGCTCGGATTGATACCAATAAAATCAGGTACGGTATTTCATGGGGAGCCATGGGAGCTCTGGAGGATTGCGTGGGTAGGACGCTTGCGTATGCGCTCGAGCGCAAGCAATTCAAGCGTCCACTTGCGTCATTCCAACTTGTCCAGAAGAAGCTGGTCGACGCCCAGACTGAGATTGCGTTGGGCTTACAAGCCAGTCTGCAAGTCGGTCGAATGAAGGAGACTGGGAGGCTGGCACCTGAGATGGTCAGCATGGTGAAACGTAACAATTGTGGAAAGGCGCTCCAACACGCCAGAATCGTTTTGGACATTTTGGGAGGAAATGCTTCATCAGACGAGTGAGTGGCCTTACGAACGCATGATCTGGACGGGATTCCGACGGAAATCATAGATATCACGTTGGCCGGCACGTTGCTAACCTGCAGGTCGTCAACACCTACGAAGGTATGTTGTAAACCATTCTCCTCACGCCCCTGTTTCGCTCAATCAATGTTCGTCAACGTAGGCACACATGTAAGTGGTCACCTCTATGTTCGAATTTGACATGACGATGATATTTCAGGATATCCACACCCTTATTTTGGGTAAGGCAATGACAGGGCTGCAGGCGTTCGTCAACTGAGATGAAAGACACTTTCGTTGGAATAATATACTGTAGCAGTTATGATCAGTAACTATCCAGGCCGAGATGTCCGTTCCAGTGCCGAGCCGGCGATCAGCGTTCGAGGTGGATTTTCCCCCGCTTTCTCGGTAATCGGCAAGTGCCGTCGTTATCTAGCCCTCAATTATGATCGCGGCGGAACTCACACACTACTAAACATCCTTTCGACCGGCATCTCCGACGCCATCAAGAGTGGATGACAGTGTTTGTGTTTGTTCCAGACGCAGCTCTCGATTCCCAACCCACGTCTGAAGAATTGTCGTGACGTAAGCGAGGCAGGCGACGGCTATACATTTACCCCGGCTATGCCTATCCTGGTTCGGCTTACATACACCCAGATGCGGCTGACCCTATGGCCTCGGCTGGGCGGTTCCATGAATCGTGGTTCTTAACAAAAAAAAACTTGAAGGTGAGATCTGAGCGGGTGCGTGGGCTGTCATATAACATTTCTTGGTCGCTTCAGTGCCTATAGTACGTTAGCCTCCGAGAATCGAGAGGGACGACAATGGTTCAGGGCGCATTCCATCACCCCTTTTGATTGGCGTTGGGTTCTCCAGCCTCGTTTGGCATGTCCCTTGGTTTCGATTTCGATTTTTTCTTTCTTTCAAGATCCCTTCGGAATCTTTTAATTACGACCTGCCAAAGGTCGTTGATGGGCCTAAGTACAGTCTCATAGTATTGCGATCACCGTACGATGCCCTTGCGAGCCCGTATTCAGGATCGGCGGGGATTTGTTCTTGTTGTTCGCTTGATCCAGGATGACGGGATGACAGCGGGCCGCCGGTATTATGCAGTATGCACGGATCTGGGTCCCGGTCATCGGAGCACAAACCGTGATTGTGGCGTCGTGTGTGCCTCGGAGAGTACATAGAAAGAAGAAATGCCAGTTTACGCAATATCAATTGTAAGTGGCGTTGCGCACGGGTCACCTGACGACCAGAAACTTGATCGACAACCATGGACTATACTCTGTTGCCATGTGTCATAACATTCGTCGTATCTACAAGAGTCGTTCCTGTTCACCTGGACAGAGACATCCAGACAGCTCCTGTGGGGACAGCCGTCGAGAGGGGCCGAGGAACAGACAAGCGCAACGCCACGATTGGCGCCACAGGGACGCTCAAACGTCCGCGTTTCTCAACGTGGGGTGAACGTGCGCGAGTCCCAGGAGTTGAAAAACCTCTTTCTCGGACTTCGGGGAAAACATTTTCGAATCGTGCCGTCTCGATCTGTGAGTGCGCGTTGTTTAAAAGCTGTGTAGTCAAAGATGCGTCGCTTACATCCCGGAGGAGTCAAACTTTAATCCCCTGTAGGCACTGCATGTCAGTAGACTCATCGCCTTCGATGCAAGAACGGACTGGCTTTTTCTTGGCCCAAAGACGGAGATCGCGTTCAAACATGGTAGATCCAGTCCTAAAGATGAAGAAAAAATTAGGCTCGGACGATTCAAGATGACATGCGTGCTATTTCATTCCACTGACCAGCCAACCACCGCTGTCCATAATACGTCAGGGGTGGCAAAAATCAAGTCTACACGCCTGTATATCTGTTTGCGAGCCGGATCGTAGGGCAATAGAAACACAGTCAATGCTTTCTCAAGAGAATCTGAATGGTGCGCGCGAAAAGTATCATGGGTGTGATAGCCGCTCATATCTGATCGCCTGTTACCCGACGTTTGTGCAAAAGACGACCTTCGGGGGACTTACTCAGTACGTATTTGACAAGTCCTGTATGACATGGGGCGTATAGGCGTGATTATAACATAAGGAAGATGGATCTTACCACATTCATGAAGCTTCTGCACTGATTTCTTGAAAATGCTTTTTAACTTGTCCGCGCCACGATCCCACCTTGTGTTGGAGATCACGATGTCAACATCATTGCTTTCCTGCTTTCCTCGGCGGTAACTGGGTGAAGTTCCGACGGAAATGGAATTCAGGGGCTGGTATGACTTTGAATGACAAGAGATGGACCGACCCGCCAACGATGATACTCTTACAACCTGGCTCTATAGCCTCCAATTCCCGCATGATTACCTGATTAATTTCCTCAACTTCCTGACGCAGAATCCTACAACCAGCTGAATCAGACACAGCTTTGCGCAACTCGAAACGATTTTGTCGACTCACTTTTCGCTAAAGTCGTGTCTGAGTGTCAGCGAGACCTGTACAGACTTCTCGACGCCAATTTCCTTGCCGTTACTTGCCACGAGATGAGACAGTGTGTCTTCGGGTGTCATCCCAGGGACGACTTCATAGTATTTTTCGAGATCCTCGAGTGTTCGTAACCCAAGGGAATACAGCTGTCTAGCGGTTTTGGGTCCTATTCCGTGTATGGTGTTGAAAGTAGACAGCGATACAAATCTTGCGGAGGATAGAAATTTTTCTACAGTCACAAGAGTGTTTCAGCTGGGTGATAGAAATTTATGTGTACAGCTCACGCGCTTCCGATATCTTGCCATTGCTGATGAATTCCTCAATCTAGCCAAGAGAAATCAGACGACAGATAAAGGGTTACAGACTTTTACAGTACAAGTGCAGTGAGCTTCGTGCCGAGATATGGCAGCTTTGCTACATCCTCTCGGGAGGTCTTGTTATTGAAAGAGTAAGGGTAAGCTGACAGGTCTTGTGAATTTGTAAGATACCTGCGGTCTTGTTCTTGGCTAACCTTTGATAGTCTGAGGAATAAATTCACCGTGAGGCTGCACACTAGTACCATCAAGCTCACGGCTATGGCTCGAGCGTAACTCAACATACTCCGTTCTTCGCCTTCGTACAGTCTGGCTCTGCGAATAACCTCCAGCTCCTCGACGAGTGCCTGGTTTGGGCAGGTCAGGGGCGATGCTCGTTGACAACAGAAATTGGAGAAATGGTTTAAGGCAGCGACATCTGAGTCCTGAACCTTTCCCACTGGATCTGTAGCACTTGTAGTCTGTCCAAGGTAACTTGGAAACGCCTCGGAAGTTACAAAGGTGCCCGTCTTGACCTTTTGACATCGTATTTCAGTTCCGTCATGAAGACGACCGAGCGTGGCATATTTTCCGCAGGGCTGAATAGTACCAGAACTGACTGAGTCTCTCAGCCAATCGGGAACGACAATAGCTTTCGTTTTCTAGGAAGTCTTATCAACGCGGTGGGTTAACAGACAAAATAGTCCACGAACTGCAACGTCCCAGGAAATGTGTCTCTCCAGGCGGGGTCTTGTACGTACGGCAGTGATAAGAACATCCGCACTGTCTAAATCAGCTGCCAACTCGAGGTTTGGTGCATCAACTTCGTCTTGTTGGGCGGCTTGTTTCTCGACGAGACTAGCTAGTTCTGCCAGTGTACCGGGGGTAAATTTAGCAGGTATGATGTATATCCTCATGGGGCGCTGTTTGACAGAATCCTCCAGTGTGTCCATATTGATCGGCGAAGCCGAGTTAGCGTATACGCGCTTTGATGGACCTTGAGGTTTGGGTGCAAGCGCACCACAATCCCCATGCTCTGATGGGGATGGATGCAATCCTTTGAGGAGCATGTACTCGAGCTTGGGTGAGACGTAGGGATGAGCTTGCTGGGACAGGCTACGAAGACTCGGATCCGCCGCTAGTAGTATTAGCAAGTTTGGCGGTGACTTGATTTGGCAGATTCTTAGAAGGACTCGTCACAGCCACAGTTGAATTGGGCCCATCTCCGAAGTCCCACTGCCAGGTAGTCCACTCCAAACACCGACAGATTAGCCCGAGTAAGCCGACAGTTCTGCCTTGCGTTCTTCGCGCGGCTCATCAAAGCAGTATGATGTAGCTGCGCATTTACTCGTCGCGTACTATCAATGTGGGACACGGTATTGAGTTGAGAGTAATTCCCACCTGCAATTTTAATCATTAAAATTTGTTTTGTTCATGGCTTCGTAAGAACTTTTTCCGCCGAGTGTGGATCATAGTGCCAGTGGGTACCGTTCCAATTTGCCTTACGTCCTTTGCCTGACTCGGAGCTGTAGTCCGAACTGATACTTAGTTACTTAGTAGGTGGGGCACGAGCCACGCAGACTCACGCTTTCCCCAAGCAGCAGGAGCTTCGAGCTCGACTCTGCGGTGACGAGCATTACAATACCCTCGGAGCAGTCTTGCCTTTCAATCCATCTATTCTGGCGATTCAAATCTGGGTGTATGTGATATACTAGACCGTCAAACCCGGGACTCCCGACCCGATTAATTCTGGCTCATGCAATTGGTTTCAAGGTGTGGCCTGGTATGGCATGCCGCGCGATGCATACATGTACCCTAGATACCCTTACCGAGCGAGCGAGATTCAGATGTTCGCCGCCGGTCGGATAAAAGGCGGTTAAGTTCCACTGAACTCCAACAATGCCCTGTGCCTTTGCATAGATTCTACGCATTCTCAGAGACTGCTCGCACACGCTGTCGTCGTATCCTTGGGCTCAAGCCTGTGCGGGCTTGTCAGATTTCGAAGCCGCTGTCTCCGGATAAGTACGCGAAGTGTTTGATCGAACCGAATCGGTGTCTGCCGTGAAGTGGGTTCGGCAGACGTTGTCTGGATTTGGACAGCTTACCGCATCACATGATGGAGACTGTAAATGATAAGCGATTTCAAGCTTGACGTCAACTTTATTCACCTTCTCTTTCTGGCCCAGCCCAAACTGCTGGACCTCGGATCTGAGTCTGCCCACCCAAAAAGTGCCAGAAGGGGGCGGTGACAGGGGCGCCGATCGATAAACATCGTCTTCCGCTTGCAACAATTGTGATCGAACACGTTTTCGCGGGTGGCGGCCAATCCATCCATATCACGCGAGAACCATTGCCTGCCCTACCTCCTGGAGCTCACGATCATATACTCTACATATCTTCTACTGCGTGTTTATAAGAACACGGAAATCTCTCTTTGGGAATGCTTCTCAGCCGCACTATTCTAGGCTGGCACAACGCTAGTGCGAACCTTTCTCGGCTGGTCAGTGGGCTCCATTGTGGAGCAGTGCACCTCGCCTAACCGGTCTCGAGCATGCATTCGCGCCTCAGTACGCCGATTGTCTACAAAACAACAATGATATCAAATACCCTTCTCACGACGCGGGGCTGTGTTACTTGACGATCCCTAGGCCTTGAGGTCCGAGGTGCGGGCCACTGGGCGAGTTGTCCACCCCTCTACCAACAGCAATTTCGTAAGTTATCTCCATCTTAGTCGATGCAACCCGCCATCCTCGCTGTGTCAAGCAATAGGATCATTCATCATGATCGGGCTCCACATTTGTGAGTCTTCGTAATTACCAGGGACGCCACACAGCGCTCTGATTGGTTAATCACGGAGGAGACAGACGTGCCATTCCTCTAACCTTAAAAATGTCAGGTCGGAGCCAATACCGACGCCGAGATAATCGACGACCGGCAGCCTTCCCCCAGAGGGACCTTAATCACGGCCACTCTGCCGGGCACCGCCGTCACGGTCCTCCCGATCGGTTTCCATGTCAGTCAGATATTTCCTGCATTTAGAGTTGTGTCTATGACACGGTTTCACGGAGGCAACTCCTTCTGGTGCGCGGGGTGCCCGATTGCTATGACTGATAATTTGTGCGGTCAGCTTGGATCAGGGCTGGGGCTGTCAAGACCTTCGTTGGCCGGAGCTGAGAGTATCGCCCCCAAAGCGGTCCTGAGCTATTCGGAAAATATTCTGAAGTTACTTACGGAATTGGACGTAGATCTACTATTGTCCCGAATCGTATAACGACCGAGCACATGTGAGAGGACGTATTTTCAATATCAAATACGTGCTTGATTTGGTCGCTAAAGAGATCGCGACGACGGTCCTACTTTGCTACACGGGAGGTATAAATCCGGGATCAGAATACGAGCGTTATAGTTAAAGGATATCCCCTTGCTCCCTCCCGCTCCCAGTCCATCGTCCCCATGTTGCTCCAGTCCCCCAACTCTCAACTCCAGTCTGTGCACATGCCCGAAGTAGCACTCGTATCCGGAGACATGGTATGGGACAATCAGTACTCTTTCTCCGAAAACGCAATGGATGTCGCATGGAACTACTATAATCTACCACCCTCACCTCCAGCTTCCGTCTCTTCGAACGCAGACGAATCTCCTCCACTCCGTACAAAACTGATCGCACCACCCTTCACACCCGAATCACAATTGTCGGAGGGCGAACAACAATCATGCCTGTCAACGAACCAAGCCTTCGACTTTGATAACGTGGACGCACCGTCACCTTCATCATCTGTTTCTCCCCCCCCTTCGATACCACGCCAATTGACTCTGTCCTTGGATAGCGGTACTCCGCTGAAGAAGTCTTTCTCCACGATCGGAGGAGTGAAGAAAGGACGCGGGAGTGGTGAGAGGATCACCACCAAAGATTTTGTCCCCCCCGACGTTACTGGCTTGAGTAAGCGTGAGGCACGTCTGCTTAAGAACCGGGCTGCCGCCTTCCTCAGTCGGCAGCGAAAGAGAGAGGAGTTCGAGGCAATGGAAATGTGATTTATTCTTCCCTTGCTTGTCGCTTCCATTCATTGACGGTATTGCCTTCAGCCGTGTCAAAGAACTTGAAGAAGAGAACTCGCGGCTTCAAGCCCTGGCAGAAAGGGGACAGAAATACAACGACCTTCTCTTGAACATGGAGCAGCTTCGGTTGCGATTGACAGTAGCCGAGAAGCGCGAACGCGAACTTGACGCGGAACTCGCAAATAGATCTCTGGCAAGCATGGGAGTTAAGACTGAGCCTTACGATCTGAACCTGCCCTCCACATCTTGTTCGTCATACGCAGCAGCGGGTCAATCCTCGACCATAACTGTTATGGTAAGAGAGTTGTTTGCACATGAAACGGGGAACTGACCGGGAACCGCAGAAACAATCACTTCTGTCATCGCTTCCATCGCTTCTCTCCTTACCTCCTCAGACGTCGTTACCTATCACCTTTTCTACCCCACGAATAGACTCAAATTCGACGAGACCTTCCTCCGCTACCCATCACCCTGCCTGTTGCGATATCAAGGATCAGGGCCGACCACGATATGACCAAGTAGGCGTCGGGTTCCATCCTAGCTCCGCGGACGTCGAGTCCTTGAAGAATCTGGCTATTGGTGGCGAACCTCTCGAAGCACACCAATTTGATATAGATGGTCTTCATTGTTTTGGCAATTTTTTGATTTCCTTGGACGCATCACCGACCGAAGATGGACGAGGTTGTGTGCGCGTTCATGTCTCGGAAAGGATCGTCAAGCCCACGATGCACGGGAACGGGCAGAGGTCTTCGTCGCTCACCTCTTGGCCTGGAGCTGATGCATCTTTCGCCATGTCAAACTACGCTTCGCCACCACTGTCGGGACCGATTAACACGCCCCCGACTAGTGGCGTAAACCCTCTCGTGGTCTTCGGGAGCACCAGGATGGAGTTGGACACCCATCTGATGTCATCGGGCTATCCACCATTTGCGCAACATGATCCGGAGCAAACGTTTGATTATTTTCCGGGATTGCTCCTTGAATAGAGTCTCTCGGTTGTTTCAGGGTAACGCTCCCATTGGATTCGCTTCCATATCGTTTCGGTCCCGTGTTGATTTCTATAAGCTTTCACAACTATGCCATAACTTATACCCCCACACATTCTGGCGTTTTTACCTATTTTATTGCAGGCGCGAGCTGACAAGCAACAGTCAGCTTGTAGCTTTGCACGCGATATCCTCGTTACTTGCATTTGTAGCATAGCAGCTAACTGTATACCACCATCGGTCGCTTAAGCGCAGTTTTATGACGAATACTTTGACTCTGGTAGGAACGTGTCACACTGTCGTACGGCGGTGAGCCAACAAGTCCGTGGGTACTAGTAAGCATTCTGAAAATGGAATCCGAGTCAGACTCAGACCGCTCTCCCGACCAAGTCCGGTGATCATTATTCTCGCTTGTTTCTGGACCACAACCATCATGGACGCTCAGGTACCCACCCGCATAACCAACGAGTTCACTAATCCGCCAGACTATACGTTTGCGTCTCACCGCCTACGCAAAACACTCCGGGATTCTTCGAAGCAGCCCATCGTTCTCGTGGCATGCGGGTCCTTCAGTCCGGTCACCTACCTGCATCTTCGAATGTTTGAAATGGCCAAGGACTATGTCCGACAGAACACCAACTTCGAGATTGTGGGCGGGTATCTGAGTCCCGTGAGTGACCAGTACAACAAACCTGGTCTGCTCAGCGTTCGTCACAGGTGAGCGATTTACATCGGCCATCACTCTCTTCTTCGTCTTGCTGGTTTTATTTCGATTTCTGGAGACGCTGAGCGCTCGATGAGAAAGTGCTTTTGAACTCTGCTGTGCTTCGCTCAACCTAATTAGGAGATCACTCTCGCGGCGGCAGCGGCGGCCTCCTGTCTATTCTGGAGCACTGTTATTATCGAATGCCTCCGTGTGTTTGTGCTTTTTGCCACGAGCTGATAGTGTAACTTCCCGGAAGAAAGGTTATCTCACTTCACCTTCACCTTCATTTGGATCGCATCGTTTCTCTGATATGCTGGATGATCACGTACCTCCACTACACGGGACGGCACACCTGATTCTTCTATCTTGGTCTCACTGCCGCACCGCGATACGCATCACGGGTTCACTTCGGCTTACCCATCGTGGCCCATCGGGTCCCACATGACTCGGATGGATTTCCTTTTTGTTCCTTTTCATAATTCCTAAGATAGAAGCTGACTCTCTTAATCGTGCTTTTCATTTAGAGTCAATATGTGCACTCTCGCTGCAGAGCAAACCTCCTCTTGGCTTATGATCGATTCGTGGGAGGCCTTCCAACACTATCAACGCACGGCTGTTGTGCTCGATCATTTCGATTATGAAATAAACACGATATTGGGCGGGGTGTATACGCAGGACGGAGAGCGCCGGGATGTCAGGGTCATGCTCCTTGCAGGCTCAGACTTGATAAGCACGATGTCCGAACCAGGCGTTTGGGCGGTTGAAGATGTGAGTGTGTTCTGTTTCGTTCATTTCTGAGCTTCGTTCCGGATTCTTACGCGAACCCGCGTCTGTAGCTGGATCACATACTGGGTCAGTACGGCACGTTCATTATCGAGCGGGCTGGCTCCAGCATGGATCAAGCGACCGATAACCTGGCGCGCTGGCGTAACAACATCCATCTCATCCCTCAGTTGATTCAGAATGACGTTTCATCAACGAAAGTCCGCCTGTTCCTTCGCCGGGGGCTTTCTGTGCGGTACCTCCTTCCGTCTGCCGTGGTCGATTACATAGAGGAGAATAACCTGTACCTGGATGATGGATCTGCTTCAGAGAAGGAAAAGGGCAAGGGCAAGGACGACGGTTCAGGGAAACGGGAGGGTGATATGGGGATTTCGACCAAAGCGTTCTTGCAGTCGTGATATCATTGGTATGTGGTCCAGAGACATCTTGTAGAGGAAAGATCCATCGATCATCGATCACTAGGCATAGGCATCCCTGGGTAACGGTGTACGATGCACATAGACGTCACTGTGTAATGTATATCATCGTAAGATATCTTTCTAAGTATGTATTACGAGTCAACATGCGAACTTGGGATTTATTATTATGATACGTTCGTTCACATTTAATAATTCAGGATCTACTTTATGTAAGACTCAGTTGATAAATTTGGCCTGAACTTACGTACTCTCGTCTGGGTACGTTCTCTGATTATTGCCACCATGGCCGCCACTCGGAAGGTGCTCATGCTTCATGGGCAAGTTCCGATCTCCTGAAAAAAAAGGGCTGCTCGCTGACGAACCGAAGCAGATTCGCGCAGAATGCGAGCATATTCAGTAAGCGGGTTCGCACAGCTGCCAAGCATTGTCCCATTCCGATTTTCGAAATGCCAACGAGATGACCTAGCTTGGTGCACTACGCAAGGCTATGGATAAGGACATTGAAATGGGTTTGTCTCGCGTCTGTCTAACATGGTCACCGAGCTACAGCTCTTCCCTCAGTCTTTGTCAACGGCCCCATGGTGTTACAGCCGGTGGACCTAGATGGTTTCTCGGCCAACGAACTCGGCGCATCTGAAGCAAACACGACAGAGTCCGATCCAACTCTCACCCCTAGGGCCTGGTACAGACAAAGTCCCGACCGCACTTTCGCCAGGGGCCTAGAGGATTCATTGCAGATGCTCAAGGATGTCCTTCTGCGAGATCGTTATGTGGTAAGTTTGCATGTATGACCTCTGCATCCATAGGACGGGATCCCCATCATCTCAGGGTGTTTTTGGTTTTAGGTATGCTGCAAGCAAACCCAAACTGCTTTTATCTTAATCTCCTCATCCGTTCAGCCAAGGTGCAGGAATGGCGGCCCTTCTAGCTGCGTTGGTATGTGAAGTGAGCCTCGACGGCGTACGGGAGAATCTTATTCGCCGAGTTCTGTAGCTCGAGAAACCACACGCATATCCCTCATTCTTGGTGAATGGAGAAACACCTCATCCCCCATTGTACGTGGGTTTACCCTCCGAAAACTTGGTTGACGAACCCAAAGGCTTTAAACTTAGTCAATTCTGTGTCTCGGTATCGGGATTCAAAGTGGTTGATCCATTGGCCACCGAAATATTTGGTTCATCGTACTCGACGCCCACATTGCATGTTATCGGAAAAACAGACGTGATTGTAGTCGAGGAGCGATCAAAGGTCCTCCTGGACGTGTCCACCAATGCAAGAGTAGAGGAACATGCAGGAGGTTGGTACCATCATCTTTCGTTGCGCTATACCTCACGCGCTCGTAGGTCATTTTGTTCCATCGAAAGCCAACTGGAGGAAATTCTTTAGAGACTACCTACACAATCCTTTGGGAGACGTGCCATCCCCTATCTCGGGGGTCGTATCACAGTCCGACTCCGGGGCAGCCACCCCAATCAAATCCGAACCCAAATTATAGGCCGGTATCGGCTTTGTCAGCATTAGACTACTTGGCCACTAGACATTTGCCATGACGGTGGAATCCAAAGTTTTGCCAAATAATCTAGGTGTTTTATCTGGCTGTGTCTCATCACCGCTCAGAATCTTGCAGTCTGGGAACTAAGTCTGTTTGTTCATATCTGTGTTCATTGGCTACTCGAACTCGGGTCCTGAAAACCCGATATCGCTTAATATAGGTGTAGAAGATCGCGCTCATTTCCCGCGAAGACAACGCTGACCAGCTTCTCAAAAAGATATTGGAGTTTCTGGTACCTTGGTTGAAATGAATTTCTCTGCCTTCCCTGGCCCTTGTTGAAAGTGTAGGGTGTTATCA
Organism: Leccinum variicolor; assembly: GCA_038091415.1. Classification (NCBI taxonomy): domain Eukaryota; kingdom Fungi; phylum Basidiomycota; class Agaricomycetes; order Boletales; family Boletaceae; genus Leccinum; species Leccinum variicolor. Next base: position 28,393 of record JBBPOK010000068.1, on the reverse strand, counting down.
TATCATATCTATTTTGATGACTTTCCACCCAGGATCTCTGCAAAGCATTCGCGCTAGGTGCGGGGAGAGGATCTGAACTCCTATGCTGGATTTGACGAGCGAAGTCGTAACGGTATAATCATCTGACGCTACCTGTGTTCAACGCGTGTATGCTTATAACATATCATCCACAGCATCTCTCCCGCTTCACTAGAACCCTAGTTGTTGAAACGCCACAGAAATATCAATACATCCGAAAGATCTTTCGAATCAGAAAGCACAAAGTAGCCAATGATGGTGGGTACTGCACGAATTTCAAGTCATCAAGATTATGGCACATTGAGTGGGCGCAATCTCGCTCTATCAACATACATTAAGCAACGATAACTCATTCTTCGGAATAATGATCAGCCTATGTCGGTAGCTGTACTTTGTTCACACAATCTGCATTGCCAAAGCATATACAGGTGGGGTTCCGCAAAGTATATCCCAATCCAAATGATGATGCATCTTCTCGCAGTCCGTCTATCTTCCTAGCCGAAAGGGAAAGTATTGAGCCCCCTATTTTGTTGGATAACAGGCTGGATAAATTATTTATCCCACAATGGCACAAGTCGATAAGTTTGAGATGTTGTTGTTTCCCTGTGGCACTCACATAGAACTAGAGTGCTATCTGCAACGAGAGATGCAATGGACAGCCAGTTGCTCAGCTGAGATGTCCATTGCCGTTCCTGAGTATTTTCTCCTTTCAATGTCGTCCTGATCCCCGGATGCTTCCGGGCTCACCACAAGCGCAAATTATTATCTCTGGCGCAGAGGCGACCGGATTCGTAGAAGGGTGTGCACTAGATGACTGTTTGCCAAGGAGGTCATTTCAAGAGAGGGAAAGGCGATTGGTCCTCTGGAACGAATTCCGTTGAGGTAGGTAGGTGCTCTCTCTGCTGGTACTTGAGTGGATCTATTTTTATCCCCTCGGGGTTAGGAGAGAGCATTTGATAGGCTGACGCAGTGTGGACGGCGCAGGACCGAGGTATCTATATCACGCCCATGTCAAGCGCGTAGACACTCACTGTTTTGACGACAGCCGAAGTTCGCTGGCTGTGTTCAAGTCTGGCCTATGGAATTGGGTGGCGCAAACGCCAGGTTACCTGAATAGTCGCCTTCTGCTTCGCGAGGCCGAGCATGACGTACAGTGTGGCAATCGATTTTGGCTCAGCTGGAGCATGGAGCATTCCACGTTCATGCATCATGAGGCGTCCCGAAACAGCCAAGTAATCCACGACGCACCACATGCTCGTGGGATCGGAACTTTGTGAATCGATCCAAATACAATGCCAATTGTCATGTGGGGCGGCACCGTCCCATCCAGCGAGATCCGGGATTGGCTGACTCTGATTATAAGATGCACGCACGTTCGTCCCGACCGTATCGATCGTGCCGTATCGATATGCTACTAACGATGGTCTGGTGCTGGCGTTGACGAAGTTTCGAGTGCGACGAGAAGTATGATCTCGATCTTTGGTCGCGTAGATATTAAACTTGCCGAATGCAGGATATGGGAGAAGTTGCAGGAAATTTATAGACATAACTGCCGCGATGATCACACGCTGCCTGTTCCGCCCGGCAAGACCGAAATCGTGTGACGACTTGCGGATCTCGGTCGACCATGCCATGAACGGCATCGTTCTTTCTCTCTGACCCTCGAGCTTCTCGACGGCCATGTCTTCGCCCTCGAACGGTTTTGTCTGTTTCACCAATTGCCTCCTTCCTCGAGAGGACGGCAGCCTGGTCGAGAAGGACCTTTGGATTGACGAGCGTCGTGGAGTCATCTTGGACGCCCAGGTGAGTCGACACACCCTCGGATTCTGAACCTACATTCTAAACGAGTGAATCATAGAGAACGTTTTATCTCAAACGAGAAAGACCCGACAAGGTCATTGATCTCGGCGGGAGCATCCTGAGGTAAATGCCCGCCGGATGAGCCGAAATTCGCCTACTGACAGCAAAGCAAACTCCCCAGTCCTGGGTACATCGACATTCAAATCAACGGTGGTTTCGGTTTCGACTTTTCTGTCTATGAAGACGATGATCAAGCATACCGAGATGGCCTCAAGCGAGTCGCAGAACGGATCACCGAGACGGGTGTCACAGCCCTCGTTCCGACGGTCATCGTACGTGCCCGCTGTCAACTTTCGGAGTTCTGTTGCCTGAGTATAGCACACATCCCTGTAGACGCAGGAGAAGTCTCTCTACCCGAAACTGCTTCATCTCTTGCGACCATGGTCGCCCCCAAACGCAGCACATCTATTGGGCTGGCATGTCGAAGGCCCATTCCTGCAAATGGCAAAGCGCGGTGCACACTCTCCCCCGTTGATTTCTCGTGCACCGGATGGATTCGCCTCCTTCGAGTCCACCTACGGCTCCGAAAGTTTGGCGGAAACCGAGGACTGGCTCATGGGAGGCGACGTCGGTCAGGACACCGTCGGCGTCCGCATCATCACGGGTGCGCCCGAAGTGGAAGGGGTGATGGAAGCCATTTCCATAGCGAACAAGCGTGGCATCTGCTTCAACATTGGTCACAGGTTAGCCCCGCTTTTCCCCCAGCAGACTATATGTGCTCAACGGCAAACATACCAGTATCTGTTCGACGGACGAGGCAACTGCTGCGATCCGAAATGGCGCCCGTTGCATTACTCACTTATTCAACGCAATGCCTCAACTGCACCACAGAGACCCTTCCATCATTGGTCTGCTGGGTTCTTCGCCATATACCTCTTGTGGCCCGGCATCCGACTTCGCCCCGCTCCCGAGTTCTCCCGTTAAGTCGAGGTCTCCCTCGGGGACGATCCTCAATAATCCCTATGTATCAGAGGCATTCGACGAAATCCGGACGCCACCGGATTTAGTCGACAAGCAACGGATCAGAGACTCGGCTACCCTCGGACAGTGTCCATTTGAACGGCCTTTCTATGAGATTATCGTGGATGGCGTCCATTCTCACCCAAACTCAGTCAGGGTATGTTTGCGTAGCTGTCAATTTCCGATACACTCATGTAACTTCTTTCAAGTTCGCATACTCTGCGCACCCTGATGGGTGTATCTTGATCACAGATGGTAACACATTGTCTGTTTTTGTCTCAAAGATAGATAATTCATTGCATCCTCAGCAATGAGGATACTGGATCCCCACTTGAAGGATGGTATTCACGAATGGCGTGACGGTCGTCGCTTGTTTAAGGAAGGCGACAAGCTCTATCTGGAAGGAACTACGACGCTCGCTGGAAGGTTCGTCTCTATCTGTGGTCAAAGCTCGGTCGCTTGCTCAACTGTGCTTGTTTCCTCATAGCGTGATCACGCTGGACAAATGTGTCCGCAACTTTGTGCAGTTCACTGGTTGTTCACTCGGCGAAGCGATTAAGTGCGCGACCTTCAATCCAGCGAAGTGAGTGTTTTCACATGTATGCGTACTGTTCCATTCTACCCCTGTCTAGATGCCTCGGGATCGAGAACAAGAAGGGCACACTTAGGGCCGGTGCAGATGCCGACTTGGTCGTCCTCGACCGCCATGGCAATGTTCTCAACACGTGGGTAAAGGGCAAGAAGGTCTGGGAAAAGATTTGAGATGTCAGGTACTATTTCACCCTGGGGGCTGTTTGGTAACGACGTGAACAACAAACAGATGAATCCTGCATTGCAGATACGATGGATGTAGATGCCTTACATATGATTATGCCTATGTATAGAATGTCACGCGAGACTCTGATGTATTCACTTTGATATGCAGGTCATAATAGACGATATTTGCACTAGTGCCATCGAGCATCGATCTCAAAGTCAATCAACCCTGGCATTATTCCTTGTCTCTGGCACCATCCGGCTCAAGCCCTGACAATGCGCTCGATGACATTCAGCGCAGCCAATACCAAGCCGTCGTTGAAGCGCGGAGCGACGATCTGCAGGTTTATGGGTGCACCAACGTACGCTTTAGGTTCATCTACCGTGACGTGGTCAGACTTTTTATGACACCAAACGTGAACGTGCGAGAACCTACACTGCTGGCGGTTGTATGAATCTTCTGGACTCATCGAGCTCAGACTTGGATCGACGAGGTCAATGGCTGGGTCGGCAACGAGCCCCGTCGGGAAGACCGCGCCAGGCCAGTCCAGCAGGTTCCATATCGCAGTATATCTGCAAAAAGAATTATTAAAATTGCATCCCTCACAATGCCAGGGTGACTTACGCCCAGTACCTCGCAGTATCGTGACGTGCCGCAACACCAGTGTATGCTGGAGACAATAGGACGTCGACATTTTTCTCCCGCCATTGCTGTAGATAGGCGTAGCGGAATTTGTCACGTTTGTAGTGCAACTGCGTTTCACTCGTTAATAGTTGAATGACGCCTGTCTGGGCAACCATGGTCGTACCTCCCAGGCCTCTGTTGGATTAAGCTTCTTTGTGTGGGGCGGACTGATCACCCATTCGGAGAGAGGGAGTATATCTTCACCTCCATCCTTGAGGCATCGAAGGATGGTCTCCCCACCGTCATCAAAATAAAGCGAGCGCTGAGAATGCTCGTATGTGAATCTTCTTCAGAAAATATGTCCTAGCTTGACTTACGGTGATGTTATACCCCTCCCTGTGATTGTAGGCGGAGTACTCCACGACTTCCACTTCCGTTGATGCTTCTAATTTCTGTTTCGCCAGGTTCAAAGCTCGTAGAACTGGGGGATGGGGTAGCACGACCCCGTCATGCATCATGATACCAACTCGTAACTTCTTCTGACTGATGTCGGGTACCTGAAAGGGTATCGGAAGGAGGCTTGGGTCCTTTAGCCAATGTTGTTTGCTATGCACGGCTTCGATAAGCATCGCCATATCCCTCGCCGATCCGCATATAGGGCCGGTGGAAGGAACCAGCCCATCGTTGCCTTTTTGGCTGCAAATAAAGTAGAACATGTAGTTCATGGGAGTGCAGTTTTTACTTACTACCAGAGGACATCGCCAAGTGGAAATGTATTGGATGTTGGACGAATGCCGTACACACCAGTGAAGGCAGCAGGACCACGGATGGAACCACCAATATCACTGTTTTCAAGATCAGAATAGACGGTGAGATATACTATCCAGGCACTTACCCGCATATGCCCATACAAGAGCCTTTGAATGCCAGCAGTGCAGACTCTCCGCCAGAGGAACCACCCGATGACAGATCAATATTGTGTGGATTGAGCTGAAATCAAGTTACTACATATTTAGTTGATGAGGCACGTGGTGCGACTTACCGTACGACCATAGAATGACTGAGCCTCCAGATGCATGATCGTCTGAGGTTGGTTGGTTTTTACATAGAATACTTGAAATTGTCAGCCATGGGCAGACGTTGCTAGTAGAACTAGAAATCTCACCAGCCCCGAGCTCACGCAGAACACTTGTGAGGTAGCAATCTTCGGTTGACAGCTCAAGGGTGGACAGAAAACCTGCGCAGCCCCAACGGCCTTTCACAGGTATGTGGTCCTGAACGTCATTGAGATTACCACCGAAGAACACGGCCACAACAGACACGCACCTTGATGGAGATTGGCAACCCGTGAAGAGGACCGACCGTCTTTTTATGGGTCTTAAAGTAGGCATCAAGCTCCTTAGCTCGCTGGATGCCCTCGTCGAGGAAGAAATCCGTCAGACAAGCAGTGAGTTGGTGCGCGATAGCCGCTCGCTTTCCAAATGCAATGACAACCTCGACAGCAGTGAGCCTGCCGGATGCAACACTGGCTAATACGTCTGTTGCATCAAGGTCAGTAATAGCAAGTTCCTCTTTCGTGAGGATTCCGCAAGTCTCGGGGATCGAGGTGACATTGAGGGGTGGGTTCTCAAGGAGTGGTTTTGGCAAGCGGCATTCAGCAGGAATCTGATTATCCAGGCGGGATAACTGAGCAGACACGAGCTGTGTGAAATATGCGTTGCCTGTGGAACCTTTTGTCCTGGAGGAAATTGACATGATGAGGGTTGATTTGATGCGAGGAAACGTGAACCATGGGAGAAGGAAAGGGGGGCCTTTTATAGTGTTATATTTCCCCAAGCCCCTATCATAGCCTTGAGAAGAAGATGGCCATGCTTCTAGATCGGAAGCCAGGTCCGGTGCCACAGTCCCACCGGATGTGACACCAACTTGTTGCGTAGTTCTCGTTGTCTATTGTTGTAAGCACCACCTGCCCCAAGCGCGAAGTGTCCCACCAACGTGCATGTGACGGGTAGAAGACAGAAATACCCTGAACCTACAGAGCGAGTAAATTATCATCTCCAACTTATGTAACGGTGGGCCAACCTTGAAGCTTGAAGCACGATCGATTGATCATTGATCATCGATGATCAAGATCGAGCCTTTCCTTGATATCCTCCGGCCCGCGATCAGACAATTTAAGCACCCCAACTGGGTCGCCTAGGCTTTCCTGTTGATGCGTACACAACAGGCACGCGGTCCCGTTCTCAAACAGGCATCAAGACGGGTTCATCAAGGAAAAGGGAGCACAAAAGAGAGGAAGAAAAGAAAGAAAAAGAGGGTAGAAAAGAGCAATACCACGAACCGCTGATGATAATGATAACTACAATGAGATGAAGCTACCCGTTGCACTGCGGACACTAACGTCCTCAACATGCTTTACCTTCGTGCGCGTCTCCAAGCGGTACGATGCCACCCGTGGTTTCGATCCTGCGAAAGCGCTTCGTCATGTGCGCGTTGGATGCGAAAAAGCAAAAAGGAAACATTGCAACCTATTCTATGCCCTCCTTGACCCGTTGCTTCAAACATTCCTTGACGGGCCCAACATGGTCACTTCGTTTCCTGCACGACCGCCAGCGCCTACACGATCTTCATACTGTCAGGCCTTAGGCCTCAAGAAACACCTCGGATTGTCGTCGCATGACTACGCAGGAGCAAGAGAAATAGCTCTTTTGTTCAGACCAGGTATGCTGTACCTACAGTGGATGTGCAGTTCAAGCGGGGACCATGACCACGGTGTTCTGTATACTTTCCACAGCCCATAAATCCATAGATCCAAAATTGCGCAACCAAGCACCCCTCGGCCAGCCTTGACGCCAAAATGAATCTTCACCATCCTTGGAGCGCCCCAGAATGGCGTTGGCAGCACGATATACTTTTTCCCAGCTGCCCTCATATGCAGCTCGCGTGGGGTTGGAGTATAAAAGGCAGCTGTAAACCCGCCAAGCACGGAAATTTGATCTGAGGTATGGGCGTACGACGCCTGCAAGCCAATTGGCAATGGCTGAAACGGACACTTCCTCGATAGAGTCGAGGACGTCAATGCGAGATATCGTAGTTCGTGTATGGACAGAGTCCATATCGAAATATATTATGGGAGGATATCCAACTCGTCGTGACTTGAGCGCTCTGGAGAATTTACAGTATGTGTCTTGGTATACTGGCAATCGAGGTTGCTTACCTAACGGAGCTATTGCCAAACAATGATCAACAACTGAGAAGAAGTTTGCGGTGAATGGCGAGGACGAGCATGACATGACCTCTTTGCCTCTGGTCGCTCCTCTCTTCCCAGCGGGGAAGGAGCCTCTTCCTCCTGGCGTTACCGAACAGGAACGCGAACAATTCTTACAGGCCAAAAAATACCAAACATGGATGTCCGCTGGCATGGAATCTTGTGCAGCCAAGACAGTCATCGCTGGCGTCGGTGGTAAGTGTATACACCATCCCGCGCCCTTCGCTACCGTGTATGCGAATTTACATTCCTCATCTTCTTTTCCATTAGGCATCGCCATTGGAGCATTTTTCAGCCTGATGTCCTCTTCCTTCGCGTATGAAGACCCGTATTTACGCGGACAATCACAAGCGGGGATATCCAATACCCAAAAGGCACGCGAAATCTTCAAGGACATGGGCAAGGGGATGTGGCGCAGTGGTAAAGGATTCGGCAAGGTCGGAGCACTTTTTGCAGGGATCGAATGCGTCATAGAAGGGGCAAGTCTCGGCCACTTCATTGTCTCGGACGGGTACTGACGTCGTCATCTTAGTATCGGGCCAAGAACGACATGGTCAACCCGGTAGCTGCTGGTTTCGTAGCGGGCGGAATTCTCGCACGAAATTCGGGCCCTAAGGCCGTCTTGGGAGGTGGCCTGGCATTTGCAGCGTTTTCAGCCGCAATAGATTTGTTCCTCCGTCGAGAACCCGCAGACTCTGATTAGGGCCTAGGATGTGTAGTGGGCGGAATCCTTGAACGAAACTCAGGCCCCCAAGGCCGTCTTGGGAGGTGGCCTGGCATTTTCAGCGTTTCCACCCGCAATAGATTCGTTCCTCCGTCGACAACCCGTAGAGGAAGCATAGTAGCACTAGACTCTGATCATTTGCTCTCCAGTTAAGACAGCTCAGAGCAACATGTACAGTAGACTATCTCATAAAGCTTAAGCTTAGCATACTAATGTATAATACCTGATAATGCATGGCGTATATGAGATAGTTGGCTGTACTTTTGAAGCCACTAAAACTTGCATAGCACCAGACTCGAACAAGTATTCGACGATAATTTTGTCCTCTTTATCCAGCGCCTCATGATATTAATACCCAATACCGTACTTGAGACACTCGACCAGTCCCTTGTCGCTGATGAGTGGTCGAGCTGCGGCTGCAAATCCACTTTGTTGATACTGAGGAATCGATCGGGATCGTTATCGACAGTACAGTGCAGCAAAAGATCGTCTACAAGAGACCGCATTGGCACCGAGACGCCTCGCTGGAGCATACTCCACAAGGGCGAGGTATGCTGGCTTGGACATAGCGATCATCAGAGAGGAGTAGTGGTGAAACTTTGAAGAAAGTGGGTGTCCATATCAAGAGCGGTCGCGAACTAGACGAATAGTGAGCGTACAGACCCAGATCACACGCCGCTTACTTCGGCGAAAAGTTACTGTAAAGATGGCATGTGATGGAGCGCTTATCCACTCCCCAAGATCTCGGGCATTCGCGAGCGATACACCCAAGGCAACAAGGCGGGACTTGATCTTAGACACGTACCGCCGCGCCCTGAGATGATCACTTCGTATTTCGGGCCAACTTCTCCGCCGACGAGCTGAATTTCATAAAGAGGGCGATTGTCTGCACGTTCTTCTTCTGACGCCACTTGCGCGACAGAACGTCCCAAGTACTGTCGAAACAAATAATCCGTCATGAAACAAAGCTCCTTTCCGACGCCCACTTGGCTAGGCGTGCACAAGAGCGTAGGTCCGATCTCCTGAGTCCTGACCGCCCTGCATATCCTTCGACTTGCAACACCACTCCGTAACACGCTGCTCTACTATCTCGCATGATACAGCTCGATGGATGGCTCTCGACTTGTTTCTCTTCCTCCACATCTTGAGCAATGTGAATTCAGCGCAGGTCCTATTGGTACACCATACGTTTTCGTCAGACGTATAGAGCGCTTGGAAGACTTACATTTGGATATTGTTGAACGTCTGGATCGTAGATTACCTCGAATTCTTTGTTATGTAACGCGGAGAGCGGCAAAGGGCTGGAGGTCGAGGTGGGGTGCCGATACGACGGAATGTACTCGTCTTCCGCGTACGGCTGACGGAGGAAAATGATCTCGCCTGAGTCGCCTCTATGTCACTCGATCGAATCCTCCTCGATGGCGAAGAGCGGACCCCAGGGTCACCGTGGGAAGTACCATTTCCCTCCCTCTCGCTCTCTCGAGCAGCTCCTCCCCACTCGTGCATCCTTCAGCGAACCAATCCATCCGGGGTCGCGCCCCTCGCATGCCTCTGCCGCCTCTGCAAGCTGGCCAACTCCCCGCATAGGGCGTAACATTGGTAAGTTAGCTAGTACCTAGTACGGCGTGACGAGAGCTTTCGCAGGCTCGAAACCGCTACCCTTGCCGCTACCTATCCCGCTCCGTTACCTGCGCACTACTTGTACTGTACAACGTCGCCCAAGCGTGTCGGTGGTCCGGCCCCAATCCTCGGAGAGGGGCGCCAGACGAATCCTTCTGCGCACCTCGTTTCCTGGATAATATTATAGTTAATTATTTCGCGCGTATAAGTCCAATTCAAAGTCCGGACTGCGCCCCTCCAGGCTCCACCAGCCTAATGAAGACGGTTTGAAACGGCACTTTGCCAAGGATGTGAACGTATGAATCCCTACTGACACTCCTGCAGCCCGACTTTTCACTGGGACTGAGCGACAGGTGGTTCGTTTTGATTATAGACACAGGACTGACGGCGGCCTGACCGCCACGAAGCAAAACCATGACTCAAGTACGCATTACTACGGCCGCGGCCTAGTAGCACTTGCAAATAACTTCTTTGCCGACTCGGATGAATGACAGCCGCCGGCCATCTGATTTTAGTGAACATTCGCCGGTAGGCGGACTCGGAGGCGAGCATTGTGCTCAGCCCCATTAGCATGATGACGTAGGTGGTCCTCTCTCGCCATAAGACCCACTGTACTACTTGCCTTTTCCAGCGCGTCTCCGCTTGATAGATAGCACGAAACCGATGTTGAGATACAATCGAGTGCTTCGATGCGTTTACAGGTCCCGATGATATACCGTTCTGAGTGTGAAGATTCCCGAGGGACGAATATACTGTTAAGTCACGGCCGTGGTCAGGCAATGCAATTTGATCCACACCATTTCTCCCACCGGACATCATCATGTCAACTGACCACGATAATGTGGTGATCGACGACCAAGAAATATTGCAAGCGGAAGCACGGAAGATTACTGAACGACAGCTCGTTCGCAAGCTCGACTCTCGGTTATTGACCACCGTCTTCATTATCTTTTTTTTTAACTACATTGATGTGCGTCGCATGCGTGCTGCAGCGTGCAAGCGTTTAGCTGATATCAGTGTGATTCCGGGACAGCGCGTCTCGATCACGTCTGCTCGGCTCAAGAATTTGCAAGCAGATCTGAGACTGTCTGGTATGTTCCCACTCGCCATAGAGCCTAGTAATAACACACCAAGATTGCAGACGTTCAGTACGATACAGTGATTGCGATCCTTTATGTATCATACGCTCCTGCACAGATTCCGTCCAATATTGTGAGCACTCTAGTTATCGCCTAGTGCACTAGCTGAAACAGAGACAAGGCAATCAATTATGTCTCAAGGCCAGTCACATCTTTTTTATCAGACAGTCGATTGATTTCCACACATTCCCTTCTCAGACCCAGTTTATATATCGGTACCTGCGTCGTCTTGTGGGGTCTGATCAGTGCGCTCAGTGGTCTTACGCACAACTTCGCTGGTATTATGGCTTGTCGTGTTCTCATTGGGATTCCTGAGGTAAAGTGACGGAGACCAGTGTCGAGGACGACCGATATGATAATCTAATCTACTAGGCTGCATTTTACCCTGGCGCGGTCTATCTTTTGTCACGATGGTATACAAAGAAGGTTTGTTTTATTCTGGCCAGCGTAACATTGTCACATGCACTAATCATTCTCCCCGTAGGAACTGGCCTTTCGAGCCGCTATTCTTTTCACTGCAGTGCTCGCCTCCAATGCCTTCGGTAGTGTAAGCATCTCAGTGTTCTGGTTCAAGTCCGTTGATCTATTGATCACCCCCAGCTATGGGCTGTTGCTATCCTTGGAAGTATGAATGGGACAATGGGCATCGCCGCATGGAGATGGTAAAATTAACGGTTGTTCGTACGCGTGTTATCTAACATCGCCCTTGCCCTCAAATACAGGCTTTTCTACATCCAAGGTGCTGCGACGATCTTGATTGGTTTCGTTTCGATGTGTGTTCGTTATTGGCCCTAGCTTGAAGCGTTTCACTCAACAAAATGACCAGGTGGTCGCTTTCAGATTACGTGAGTTTCAGAGCCCCTCGACAATAATCATTTGATATGTTACCGAGCCTCTGTTTGTCCACGGCAGCCGTATAACACCAGGTGGTTGACTCCGAAGGAGAGACACCTAGCACAGGTTAGGCTTGCAGAAGATGTGGGCGAAGCAGACATGGATTCTCAGCGAGCCCCGTATGTCTTCCACCTCCTCTTCACGTCATAGATACAAACTTCATCTACAGGCTGTTTGAAGGGCTAAAATTGGCGCTCAAAGATCCCAAAGTCCCACTCTTCATGCTCATGGGTTTCTCACTGGCATTAGGAGGCAGTTTCTCGCTCTTCTTACCAACGTGAGTATTTCCAGAATCAGGATTCTGTAATTGAGATTAGGCATCATCCAGACTAGCTGCCACTTTTGGCTACTCGACGACGATCACATTATTGATAGTAGCGTGCGTGTGCTGTAACGTATCACTGGTTCTTGATATTCACCACATTTGGACAGCCCGCCGTGGATCTATTCAGCCATCATATCACTCATTAACGCGTGGCATGCTGGTAAGCGGCTTTCTTTCCTCACTCTAGGTTCGAGTTGCTGACCATGCTTTGCTTTTATGCAGACATGACCGGTGAACGGTTTTTCCACACGATCACCTGGTGCTGGATCGCTATTGTTGGCTGCATCATCTCTCTGTCAACAATGAAGATGGCCGGAAGATATCTCTCGGTGTTTCTGATGACGTCTGCATCTTGTGGTATCTACCTTTCTTGTTCAGTGTCCCAGAATGTGATTTGTCTGACTGTGGACGGGTGCGCACTGCGTTGTGCTAGCTGCTCCGCTAGTGTTGGCGTGGGTGGCCAATGCTATCCCTCGACCACCTGCCAAACGTTCTGCAGCAATTGCCCTCGTGAACGGACTCTCCAGCCTAGCGAACGTGTACGTGATCATGATCGTCTTCGCATACCTCACTCACACGAAGAACGGCTGCTCATCAGATTCGGATCCTATACTTGGAGAGCGAATTGGGGCCCCGAGTACCATCAGTCGATAATCATTTGCCTCTCTGCGTATGCGTTTGGGAGTTTCATTGGATTTGGTGTGTATCATGGCTCCTCGTTGGGGGTGCATTATTAGTATGGCTGACGCGTGTCCTGTAGTCATTCGCATGTTGCTCGTGCGGGAGAACAAATGGATGGAACACGCAGAGCTGAATCTGATGCATGGGCCCGAACGAGAGCGGATCGAGGAAGCAGCCAAGTTGGAGGGCATCACGTTCGATGAGGCAGTCAGACGCAGAAAGGGGTTTCGTTATCTGTACTAGCTGACCCGCTGAGAGCAGCGCAGAAGGTGATCAGTGAGGTTCGATTTGCATATGGGAGTGTTGCCGATCGAGGGGAATCCGACTATGTAGGAGGATCGTGCCCATTCCCCGCCGAGACTTCGGGGGCCTTCGAGACGATGGGAAACACGTTGTCGATGAAGGCATTTCATAACCATCTATCGACTGTAGCATAAGTAATTATTGGAACAAACGATGTCATTCGACGAAGTTGTCGGATTAATAGAATGATAATTCAGCACCCAGCCGGGTAAAATGTCCCTGCGTGAAAGGCTGGTCGGTCAAGGCACCAGCGCTGTGGTTCTGAGAGTCCCTGCGCCCATTGACGTACTAGTAGTTGAAACGTGTTTGCAACATCATTGCGCCGCGCGGGATCCGGGGAAATTTAACGCCGTTCAACGTACGATCGGTCCATGGGACTCAGATGACAGTAGATGCAATGGGACTGGCATATCGTTGCGGGCAAAAGGATCGCGTGACTCCTAGCATATTTCATACAGCCTACATGGCATATACGCTCGACGAATGTCCTTGAACTCACGCGCGTCCACAGGGGACGTACTAGTAGGTTGCACAACAGCACAACAGCACAACAAAACATGAAACGAAACGAAGCGAAACGACTTTGAGCTGTACGGGTTTCGACCGTAAGTCCGCAACTCATTGATGGCTTGCTATCCAAAATCGCATCAATCTTGTCGAGGATCTCGAACGTCAAAGTCCATTAAGCTGCCTTGAGGCCAGTGAGCTGCCATCTCAGGCTGCTCGGGTTTGCCAGGTCGCCCCGGCCTGCACATCCTTAACCTGCGACGCCACTCAGTAACACACTGCTCTCTACTATCTCCCATGCCAGTGATACAGCTCGATGCAGACAGCTCTCGAGTTGTATCTCTTCCTCCATATCTTGAGTAATGCGAATTCAGCGCAGGTCTTCCATCGACGAATACGTTTTCGTCAGACGTATAGAGCGCTTGGAAGACTTGCGTTTGAACGTCTGGATCGTACTCGGGTAGATGACCTCGAATTCTTTGTTATGTAACACGGAGGCAAAGAGCTTTAGGTCGAGGAGGGGTGTCGGAGGTTGGAACTTCTCGGAATGAAAGGGGGAAGTCCCGTCTCCGTGTGCAACTATTCAACACGACGGAATGTAGTATAGTAGGAGGTACCGCTGACGTAGGACGAACGAATTGTGAAAGATAATGATCTCGCCATCGACATCACGGACCACCAGAATGAAGAAGGTCTGAGACGGCACCTTTGAGATGAGATGCGCCTGATTCGCACGCCCTGACTACACTCCGACTTTTATTTTCACTGAGGTCACAACTCAACTTGAAGTATTTCCGGGGTATGTCACATTACGGCCGCGGCGTCTATTGTCCGATGGCAGTCGGACAAAATTCAAGCTTCAAGTCTCTCCCGCCATAAGACCCACTGTACTACTTGCCTTCTCCAGCGCGTCTCCGGCGCTTGTTAGCACGAAACTGATGTCGAGACTCTACCTTCGCGTGCTTCGATGGTTACTGGATAATATACCATCCGAAGTCTGCAGATTCCCGAGACGACTCCACTGTTAAGTATTCCCTGCCGTGGTCGGGCAATGCGATTTAATCCACGCCCCTTTCACCCCCTGGAAATCGTCATGTCGACCGACCACGAGAAGAAAAGCGACCTATTAAAGGAGGATACTGTCGTAATCGATGACCACGAAATATTGCAAGCTGAAGCACGGAAAATTTCAGAGCGACGGCTCGTTCGCAAGCTTGACTTTCGGTTATTGACCACCGTCTTCATTATCTTTTTTTTCAACCACATTGATGTGCGTCGCGTGCGTGCAACAGCGTGCATGCGTTTTGCTGATATCAGTTGTGGTGTCCGGACAGCGCGTCTCGATCACGTCTGCTCGGCTCAAGAATTTGCAAGCAGATCTGGGACTGTCCGGTATGTTCTAACTTCTCACTCACCATAGAGCCTAATGACTCACCAAGATTGCAGACGTTCAGTACGATACAGTGATTGCGATCCTTTATGTATCATACGCTCCTGCACAGATTCCGTCCAATATTGTGAGCACTCTAGTTGTCACCCAGTGCACTAGCTGAAACAATGACAAGGCAATCAATTTTGTCTCAAGGTCAGTCATATTTTTTTAAATCAGACAATGGATCGATTACCAAACAATCCCTTCTCAGACCCAGTTTTTATATCGGTACCTGCGTCGTCTTGTGGGGTCTGATTAGTGCGCTCAGTGGTTTCACGCACAACTTCGCTGGTATTATGGCCTGTCGTGTTCTCATTGGGATTCCTGAGGTAAAGTGACGGAAGCCACAGTGTCGATGACAACCGATATGATAATCTGATACACTAGGCTGCATTTTACCCTGGCGCGGTCTATCTTTTGTCACGATGGTATACAAGGAAGGTTTGTTTTATTCTGGCCAGCGTAACATTGTGACGTGACGTGCACTAATCCTTCTCCGGATAGGAACTGGCCTTTCGAACCGCTATTCTTTTCACTGCAGTGCTCGCCTCCAATGCCTTCGGTAGTGTAAGCATCTCAGTGTTCGAGTCTCGTTCAAGTCCGCTGATCGGTTGATCACACCCAGCTTTGGGCCGCTGCTATCCTTGGAAGCATGAATGGGACAATGGGAATCGCCGCATGGAGATGGTGAAATTAACGGTTATTTGTACGCGTGTTATCTAACATCGCCCTCGTCCTAAAATACAGGCTTTTCTACATCCAAGGTATTGCAACGATCTTGATCGGTTTCATTTCGATGTGTGTTCGTTACTGGCCCTAGCCTGAACCATTTCACTTAACGAAATGATCAGGTGGTCGCTTTCAGATTACGTGAGTTTCAGAGCCCCTCGGCAATAATCATTTGATGTGTTACTGAGACTTTGTTTGTCCACGGCAGCCGTATAACACCAGGTGGTTGACTCCGAAGGAAAGACACCTAGCACAGGTTAGGCTTGCAGAAGATGTAGGCGAAGCAGACATGGATTCTCAGCGAGCCCCGTATGTCTTCCATCTCCTCTTCACGTCATAGATACAAACTTCATCTACAGGCTGTTTGATGGGCTAAAGTTGGCGCTCAAAGATCCCAAAGTCCCACTCTTCATGCTCATGGGCTTCTCCCTGGCATTAGGAGGCAGTTACTCGCTCTTCTTACCGACGTGAGTATTTCCAGAATGAGGATTTCGTAATCGAGATTAGGCCCCATTACAGATTAGCTGCAACTTTTGGCTACTCGACGACGATCACATTATTGCTAATAGCGTGCGTGTGCTGTAACGTATCCCTGAATCCTGGTATTCACTACATTTGGACAGCCCGCCGTGGATCTATTCAGCCATCGTATCACTCATTAACGCGCGGCATGCTGGTAAGCGGCTTGCTTTTTTCACTGAACAGACTAGGTTCGAGTTGCTAACCATGCTGTGCTTTGATGCAGACATGACCGGTGAACGATTCTTCCACTTGAGCACCTGGTGCTGGATCGCTATTGTTGGCTACATCATCTCTCTGTCAACAATGAAGATGGCCGGAAGATATTTCTCGGTGTTTCTGATGACGTCTGCATCTTGTGGTATCTACCTTTCTTGTTCAGTGTGATTTGTCTGACTGTGGACGGGTGCGCACCGCGTTGTGATAGCCGCTCCGCTAGTGTTGGCATGGGTGACCAATGCTATCCCTCGACCACCTGCCAAACGTTCTGCAGCAATTGCCCTCGTGAACGGATTCTCCAACCTAGCGAGTGTGTACGTGATCACGATCGTCTTCGTATCCCTCGCTCTCACGAAGAACGGCTGCTCATCAGATTGGGATCCTATACCTGGAGAGCGAATTGGGGCCCCGAGTACCATCAGTCGATGATCGTTTGCCTCTTTGCGTATGCGTTTGGGAGTCTTATCGGATTTGGTATGTATTATAGCTCCTCGTTGGGGGTGTATTGTTAGTATGGCTAACACGTGTCCTGTAGTCATTCGCATGTTACTCGTGTGGGAGAACAAACGGATGGAACACGCAGAGCTGAATCTGATGCATGGGCCCGAACGAGAGCGGGTCGAGGAAGCAGCCAGGCTGGAGGGCATCACGTTCGATGAAGCAGTCAGACGTAGAAAGGGGTTTCGTTATCTGTACTAGCTGACCCGCTGAGAGCAGCGCAGAAGGTGATCAGTGATATTCGATTTGCGTATGGGAGTGTTGCCGATCGAGGGGAATCCGACTATGTAGGAGGATCGTGCCCATTCCTTCGAGACGATGGGAAACACGTTGTCGATGAAGGCATTTCATAACCATGTATCGACTGTAGCATAAGTAATTATTGGAACAAACGATGTCATTCGACGAAGTGGTCGGATTAATAGAATGATAATTCAGCACCCAGCCGGGTAAAATGTCCCTGCGTGAAAGCTGGTCGGTCACGGCACCAGCGATGTGGTTCTGAGAGCCCCTGCGCCCATTGACGTAATTGAAACATATTCGCAATATCACTGCGCCGCGCGGGATCCGGGGATAGTTAACGCCGTTCATCGTACGATCGGTCCATGGGACTCGATGACAGCAGATGCAAGGGGATAACTGGCATATTGTCGCGGGCAAAAGGATCGCGTGACTCCCAGCATATTTGATACATCCCGCATGGTGTACACGCTCGACTAATGATAAATGACCTTGAACTGTCCACAGGTACCTCAGTTTAGCAGTCTTTTTTCACACCAATGCCCGTGGTGAAAGGAAAGGAAAGGAAAGGAAAGGAAAGGAAACGACTTTGAGCTGTGTGGGTTTCGACCGCAAGTCCGCAAGTCATCGTCGGCGCAGGCTTGCTGTCCAAAATCACATCAATCTTGTCGAGGATCTCGGACGTCCATTAAGCTGCCTTGAGGTTGTCAGCCATCTGCTCGAGTTTGGTCCCGCTCAGTATCGCCGTGCTCGCGTTCAGGTTCTCGGGCACCCACGCCAACGTGAGGTAGGTCACGGAGCAGCCGTGTTGCTGTGCAGGCTTTGTGAGCTCTTGACCTTTCGGACCTTGGTGATCAGGATGCTCGACACATTGTCAAGCCACCATAGCGTCAAAATGCACAGAAGGGATAATACCTCACAAGCTTGTTATCCTTATATCATGACATTTCATTCTCCATCACAGCCTCCACATAGTAACATATCTTAACCCAGATATGTGCGCGTACACACTGTAGTGTGTCTTCATCAGCATTTCTGCCTTCTCAATGGTCGCATTCAGGACGATCCATTTCTCGCTGATGAGTCGGTGGAGACGAGCTAATTACGAACCGTTTCGATCGCTCCAGTGGTTGCTCGCAGCGAATAGTGTCTGCTGCAGTCCAGTGTTTTCCGTAGTTTGGAGACTTGGGATGAGAGACGTCGAGGAGGTTGTCTCCGATGTCTCCGATGTTTTTCTGCTTCAGCGCAAATCGTAAGGAGATGACGGTGGCAGCGTCGTGGCGTCTGGTCAAACTTCAGCCGGAGTGAAGGCGAGTCCGCTTTTCGTGAATATAATAGGAATCCCAAGAGGGCATTGCACTCAAAAGCGAAGCGAGGGTAAGGACCATCAGCAGAATAAACGATGAATAACATCGGGGTGGTGAAACTTTGAAGAAAGTCGACGTCCATACTGAGAGCGGTCGCGAACTAGCTCCCCAGACACCCTTACCGGCATGTGACGGAGTGTTTATCCACTCCCGAGATCTCGGGCATTCGCAAGGGATACACCCAAGGCAACAAGGCAGGACATGATCGATTGATCCCGGTCTGCGCAGACACGTACCGTGTCCTGAGATGATCACTTCGGATGTCGGGCCAACTTCTCCGCCGACGAGCTGAATGTCTTCCGCGATAAGCAGTGCGATTTTCTGCCAGTTCTTCTCGATTCTGACGCCACCTACGCGACAGATCGAAACAACTAATTTTCTTTCAGACTTACTTGGCTAGGCGCAGCAACACGCTGCTCTACCATCTTCCATGATACAGCTCGATGCAGACAGCTCTTGAGTTGTATCTCTTCCTTCATATCTTGAGTAATGAGAATTCGGCGCAGGTCTTCCATCGACGAATACGTTTTCATCAGACGTATAGAGCGCTTGGAAGACTTGCGTTTAAATATTGTTGAACGTCTGGATCGTGCTCGGGTAGATGACCTCGAACTTTTCTTTGTTATGTAACGCGGAGGGCGGCAAAGGGCTGGAGGTCGAGGTGGGTGTCGGAGGTGGGAACTTCTCGGGAAGGAACGAAAGGGAGAAACCTGGTCTCCGCGTGCAACCACCTATCCGATACGACGGAATTGTAGTATAGGAGGTACTGGCTCGAACATTGTGACCGTAATGGTGAGGTCGCACTCGTCTTCCGTGTACCGCTGAATGAACGAATTGTAAAAGAGAATGATCTCGCTATCGACATCCTGCACGGACCACGAGAACGAGAACGAAGAAGGTCTCGGCACCTTTTGGATGCGATCCATAATGATTTTTCGCACGCCCTACTTCGACTTTTCACTGGGACTCGACTGAGGTCATGACTCAAGTATTTCCGTGGTCACATTACGGCCGCGGCGTGTCCGAAAATATCTGAAAGAGAAGTTCATACATTCAGTGATGCCAGCTACTTGCAAACCACTTCTTTGCTTCTCATGAATCAGCGCCGCCGCATCTGATTTTGGTGAACATTCCCCGGTGGCTAATTCTATGGTAGAGGCAAGCGTTGCGCCCTGGCATGATGTCGTAGGTCGTTCTCTCCCGCCATAAGACCCGCTGTACTACTTGCCTTCTCCAGCGCGTCTCCGGCACTTGATAGCACGAAACTGATGAGTCGGGATACCTTTCCGTGCTTCGATGGTTACAGGTCCCGATAATATACCATCCGAAGTCTGAAGATTCCCGAGGGACGAATACTGTTAAGTATTCCCGGCCGTGGTCAGGCAATGCGATTCGATCCACACCCTCTTCGCCCACTGGAAATCGTCATGTCGATCTACCACGAGAAGAAAAGCGAGCTATTAAAGGAGAATACTGTCGTGATCGACGGCGAAGAAATATTGCAAGCGGAAGCACGGCAAATTGCAGAGCGACAGCTCATTCGCAAGCTCGACTCTCGGTTATTGACTACCGTCTTCATTATCATTTTTGTCAACCACATTGATGTGCGTCGCGTGCGTGCTACAGCGTGCATGCGTTTTGCTGATATCAGTTTTGGTGTCGGGACAGCGCGCCTCAATCACGTCTGCTCGGCTCAAGAATTTACAAGCAGATCTGGGACTGTCTGGTATGTTCTCACTCACCCATAGGGCCTAATGCATAATGACTCACTAAGATTGCAGACGTTCAGTACGATACAGTGATTGCGATCCTTTATGTATCATTCGCTCCTGCACAGATTCTGTCCAATATTGTGAGCACTCTAGTTATCGCCTAGTGTACTAGCTGAAACAGAGACAAGGTAATCAATCATGTCTCAAGGCCAGTCACATCTTGTTTATCAGACAGTCGATTAATTGCCAAATATTCCCTTCTCAGACCCAGTTTATATATCGGTACCTGCGTCGTCTTGTGGGGTCTGATCAATGCGCTCAGCGGTCTTACGCACAACTTCGCTGGTATTATGGCTTGTCGTGTTCTCATTGGGATTCCGGAGGTAAAGTGACGGAGACCAGTGTCGAGGACGACCGATAATCTAATCTAATCTACTAGGCTGCATTTTACCCTGGCGCGGTCTATCTTTTGTCACGATGGTATACAAGGAAGGTTTGTTTCATTCTGGCCAACGTAACATTGTGACATGCACTAATCCTTCTCCCCGGTAGGAACTGGCCTTTCGAAGCGCTATTCTTTTCACTGCAGCGCTCACCGCCAATGCCTTCGGTAGTGTAAGCATCTCAGTGTTCCGTTCTCGTTCAAGTCCGCTGATCTGTTGATCACACCCAGCTATGGGCCGCTGCTATCCTTGGAAGCATGAATGGGACAATGGGCATCGCCGCATGGAGATGGTGAAATTAACGGTTATTCGTACGCGTGTTATCTAACATCGCCCTCGCCCTCAAATACAGGCTTTTCTACATCGAAGGTGCTGCGACGATCTTGATTGGTTTCGTTTCGATGTGTGTTCGTCACTAGCCCTAGCTTGAAGCGTTTCACTCAACGAAATGTCCAGGTGGTCCTTTTCAGATTACGTGAGTTTCGGAGCCCCTCGGCGATGATCATTTGATGTGTTACCGAGTCTCTGTTTGTCCACGGCAGCCGTATAACACCAGGTGGTTGACTCCGAAGGAGAGACACCTAGCACAGGTCAGGCTTGCAGCAGATGTAGGCGAAGCAGACATGGATTCTCAGCGAGCCCCGTATGTTTTCCACCTCCTCTTCGCGTCCTAGATGCAAACTGCATCTACAGGTTCTTTGAAGGGCTAAAATTGGCGCTCAAAGATCCCAAAGTCCCACTCTTCATGCTCATGGGCTTCTCACTGGCATTAGGAGGCAGTTACTCGCTCTTCTTACCAACGTGAGGATTTCCAGAATGTGGATTCCGTAATCGAGCTTAGGCCCCATTACAGATTGGCTGCCACTTTTGGCTACTCGACGACGATCACATTATTGATAATAGCGTGCGTGTGCTGTAACGTACCCCTGACTCTTGGTGTTCATTACGTTTGGACAGCCCGCCGTGGATCTGTACAGCCATCGTATCACTCATTAACGCGCGGCATGCTGGTACGCCTTTCTCATTGAACAGACTGGGTTCGAGTTGCTGACCATGCTGTGCTTTTATGCAGACATGACCGGTGAACGATTCTTCCACTTGAGCACCTGGTGGTGGATCGCTATTGTTGGCTACATCATCTCTCTGTCAACAATGAAGATGGCCGGAAGATATCTCTCGGTGTTTCTGATGACGTCTGCATCTTGTGGTATCTACCTTTCTTGTTCAGTATCCCAGAATGTGATTTGTCTGACTGTGCGGACTGCGTTGTGCTAGCCGCTCCGCTAGTGTCGGCGTGGGTGACCAGTGCTATCCCTCGACCACCTGCCAAACGTTCTGCAGCAATTGCCCTCGTGAACGGATTCTCAAGCCTAGCGAGTGTGTACGTGATCACGATTGTCTTCGTATCCCTCACACGAAGAACGGCTACTCATCAGATTTGGATCCTATACCTGGAGAGCGAATTGGGGCCCCGAGTACCATCAGTCGATGATTGTTTGCCTCTTTGCGTATGCGTTTGGGAGTCTTATCGCATTTGGTGTGTATCATGGCTCCTTGTTCGAGGTGCATTGTTAGTATGGCTAACACGTGTCCTGTAGTCATACGCACGTTGCTCGTGCGGGAGAACAAACAGATGGAACACGTAGAGCTGAATCTGATGCATGGGCCCGAACGAGAGCGGGTCGAGGAAGCAGCCAGGTTGGAGGGCATCACGTTCGATGAAGCAGTCAGACGCAGAAAGGGGTTTCGTTATCTGTACTAGCTGACCCGCTGAGAGCAGCGCAGAAGGTGATCAGTGATGTTCGATTTGCATATGGGAGTGTTGCAGATCGAAGGGGATCCGACTATGTAGGAGGATCGTGCCCATTCATTCGAGACGATGGGAAACACGTTGTCGATGAAGGCATTTCATAACCATGTATCGACTGTAGCATAAGTAATTATTGGAACAAACGATGTTATTCGACGAAGTAGTCGGATTGATACAATGATAATTCGGGAGTCGAGTTGCACACATTACAATTCATGGGACGCGCCGCGTCTACCTAGCCGGATAAATTCCATGTCCCTTTGTGTCACAAAGCTGATCTGTCAAGGCACCAGCGCTGTGGTTCTGAGAGCCCCTGTGCCCATTGACGTAGTTGAAACGTGTTCGTAACATCATCGCGCCGCGCGGGGTCGGGGGAAAGTTTAACAACGCCTTTCAACGTACGATCGGTCGACAGTAAATGCAAGGGGATAGCTGGCATATACGCTCGACTAATGATGAATGACCTTGAACTATCCACAGGGGGTGTTGCACAACACACACGTGTCAGCAAAGAAAACTTGAAACGGAACGAAACGAAACGAAACGACTTTGAGCTGTGTGGGTTTCGACCGCAAGTCCGCAAGTCATCGTCGGCGCAGGCTTGCTGACCAAAATCACATCAATCTTGTCGAGGATCTCGGACGTCCATTAAGCTGCCTCGCGGTTGTCAGCCATCTGCTCGGGTTTGGTCGCGCCCAGTATCACCGTGCTCGCGGGTTCTCGGGCACCCACGCCAACGCGAGGTGGGTCACAGAGCAGTCGTGTTGCTGCGCAAGCTTTGTGAGCTCGACCTTTCGGACCTTGGTGATCAGGAAGACATTGTCAAACCACCATAGCGTCAAAATGCACAGAAGGGATAACAAGTTGACATCAGGTTGGACATGTTCCGGAAGGTGGTATACCTCACAATCTTGTTATCCTCGTATCCGGACATTCCATTCTCCATCAAAACCTCGACATACCAATCTTGTCCCACATATTTGCGTGTACACGCTGCAGTGTCTTCATCAGCATTTCTGCCTTCTCAACGGTGCCTTGGTGCGACCCAGGACGATCCATTTCTCGCTGATGAGTCGCTGGAGAGCTAAATTACAAACTGTTTGGATCGCTCGAATGGTTGCTCGCAGCGAATGTACCTGCTGCCAGATCCCGCGCGGCGCAATGATGTTGCGAACACGTTTCAACTACGTCAATGGGCGCAGGAGGCCAGGGGCTCTGAGAACCACAGCGCTGGTGACTTGACTGATCAGCTTTGTGACAGGAAGGGACATTTTACCTGGCTGGGTAGAAGCGGCGCGTGCCATGAATTGTAATGTGTGCAACTCGACTCCCGAATTATCATTCAATCGATCCGACTACTTCGTCGAATGACATCGTTTGTTCCAATAATTACTTATGCTACAGTCGATAGATGGTTATGAAATGCCTGCATCGACAATGTGTTTCCCTTCGCCTCGAAGGCCCTCGAAGTCTCCGCGGGGAATGGGCACGTCCTGCATAGTCGGATTCCCTTCGATCGGCAACACTCCCATATGCAAATCGAACATCATATGCATCACTGATCACCTTCTGCGCTGCTCTCAGCGGGTCAGCTAGTACAAATAACGAAACCCCTGTCTGCGTCTAACTGCTTCATCGAACGTGATGCCCTCCAACCTGGCTGCTTCCTCGACCCTCTCTCGTTCGGGCCCATGCATCAGATTCAGCTCTGCGTGTTCCATCCGTTTGTTCTCCCGCACGAGCAACATGCGTATGACTACAGGACACGTGTTAGCCATACTAACAATACACCCCCAACGAGGAGCTATGATACATACCAAATCCGATAAGACTCCCAAACGCATACGCAAAGAGGCAAACAATCATCGACTGATGGTACTCGGGGCCCCAATTCGCTCTCCAGGCATAGGATCCCAATCTGATGAGCAGCCGTTCTTCGTGTGAGTGAGGGATACGAAGACGATCGTGATCACGTACACGTTAGCTAGGCTGGAGAATCCGTTCACGAGGGCAATTGCTGCAGAACGTTTGGCAGGTGGTCGAGGGATAGCATTGGTCACCCACGCCAACACTAGCGGAGAGGCTTGCACAATGCAGTCCGCACAGTCAGACAAATCACATTCTGGGACACTGAACAAGAAAGGTAGATACCACAAGATGCAGACGTCATCAGAAACACCGAGAAATATCTTCCGGCCATCTTCATTGTTGACAGAGAGATGATATAGCCAACAATAGCGATCCAGCACCAGGTGCTCAAGTGGAAAAACCGTTCACCGGTCATGTCTGCATAAAAACAAAGCATGGTCAGCAACTCGAACCTAATCTGTTCAGTGAGAAAAGCAAGCCGCTTACCAGCATGCCGCGCGTTAATGAGTGATACGATGGCTGTACAGATCCACGGCGGGCTGTCCAAATGTAGTGAATACCAGGAGTCAGGGATACGTTAAAGCACACGCACGCTATTATCAATAATGTGATCGTCGTCGAGTAGCCAAAAGTGGCAGCCAATCTGTAATGGGGCCTAATCTCGATTACGGAATCCTAATTCTGGAAATACTCACGTCGGTAAGAAGAGCGAGTAACTGCTTCCTAATGCCAGTGAGAAACCCATGAGCATGAAGAGTGGGACTTTGGGATCTTTGAGCGCCAACTTTAGCCCTTCAAACAGCCTGTAGATGAAGTTTGTATCTATGACGTGAAGAGGAGATGGAAGACATACGGGGCTCGCTGAGAATCCATGTCTGCTTCGCCCACATCTTCTGCAAGCCTAACCTGTGCTAGGTGTCTCTCGTTCGGAGTCAACCACCTGGTGTTATACGGCTGCCGTGGACAAACAGAGGCTCGGTAACACATCAAATGATTATCGCCGAGGGGCTCCGAAACTCACGTAATCTGAAAAGGACCACCTGGTCATTTCGTTGAGTGAAACAATTCAGGCTAGGGCTAGTAACGAACACACATCGAAACGAAACCGATCAAGATCGTCGCAGCACCTTGGATGTAGAAAAGCCTGTATTGTAGGACGAGGGCGATGTTAGATAACATGCGTACGACTCTGAACAACCGTTATTTTACCATCTCCATGCGGCGATTCCCATTGTCCCATTCATGCTTCCAAGGATAGCAGCGGCCCAAAGCTGGGTGTGGTCAACAGATCAGCGGACTTGAACGAGAACGGAACACTGAGATGCTTACACTACCGAAGGCATTGCAGGCGAGCGCTGCAGTGAAAAGAATAGCTGTTCGAAAGGCCAGTTCCTACCGGGGAGAAGGATTGGTGCATGTCACAATGTTACGCTGGTCAAAATAAAACAAACCTTCTTTGTATACCATCGTGACAAAAGATAGACTGCGCCAGGGTAAAATGAAGCCTAGTAGATTAGATTAGATTATCGGTCGTCCTCGACACTGGTTTCCGTCACTTTACCTCCGGAATCCCAATGAGAACACGACAAGCCATAATACCAGCGAAGTTGTGCGTAAGACCGCTGAGCGCACTGATCAGACCCCACAAGACAACGCAGGTACCGATATATAAACTGGGTCTGAGAAGGGAATATGTGGCAATCAATCGACTGTCTGATAAACAAGATGTGACTGGCCTTGAGACATAATTGATTACCTTGTCTCTGTTTCAGCTAGTACACTAGGCGATAACTAGAGTACTCACAATATTGGACGGAATCTGTGCAGGAGCGTATGATACATAAAGGATCGCAATCACTGTATCGTACTGAACGTCTGCAATCTTAGTGAGTCATTATGCATTAGGCCCTATGGGTGAGTGAGAACATACCAGACAGTCCCAGATCTGCTTGTAAATTCTTGAGCCGAGCAGACGTGATTGAGGCGCGCTGTCCCGACACCACAGTGATATCAGCGAAACGCTTGCACCCTGTAGCACGCACGCGACGCACATCCATATAGTTGAAAAAAATGATAATGAAGACGGTGGTCAATAACCGAGAGTCGAGCTTGCGAACGAGCTGTCGCTCTGCAATTTGCCGTGCTTCCGCTTGCAATATTTCTTCGCCGTCGATCACGACAGTATTCTCCTTTAATAGCTCGCTTTTCTTCTCGTGGTAGATCGACATGACGATTCCCAGTGGGCGAAGAGGGTGTGGATCGAATCACATTGCCTGACCACGGCCGGGAATACTTAACAGTATTCGTCCCTCGGGAATCTTCAGACTTCGGATGGTATATTACCGGGACCTGTAACCATCGACGCATGCAAAGGTATCTCGACTCATCAGTTTCGTGCTATCAAGTGCCGGAGGCGCGCTGGAGAAGGCAAGTAGTACAGTGGGTCTTATGGCGGGAGAGAACGACCTACGACATCATGCCAGGGCGCAACGCTTGCCTCTACCATAGAATTAGCCACCGGGGAATGTTCACCAAAATTAGATGCGGCGGCGCTGATTCATGACTCGGAGAAGCAAAGAAGAGGTTTGCAAGCAGCTGGCATCGCTGAATGCATGAACTTCCTTTCAGATATTTTCAGACACTTGAATTTTGTCCGACTCGGACAACTTGAATAGGCTACTAACGCCGCGCCGTAATGTGACCACGGAAATACTTAGTCATGATGCAAGACCTCAAAAGTCGGAGTGTGGTCAGGGCGTGCGAAAAATTATTAGGGATCGCACTCAAAGGTACCGAGAACTTCTTCATTCTCGTGGTCCGTGTAGGATGTCGATGCGCGAGATCCTTCTCTTTCACAATTTGTTCGTCATCCATTCAGCGGTACGCGGAATACGAGCGCGACGTCATCATTACAGTCACAATGTTCGAACCGGTACCTTCTATACTACATTCCGTCGTATCGGATACTAGGTGGTTGCACGCGGAGACCAGGTTTCTCCCTTTCGTTCCTTCCCGAGAAATTCCCACCTCCGACACCCTCCTCGACCTCCAGCTCTTTGCCGCCCTCCGCGTTACATAACAAAGAAAAGTTCGAGGTCATCTACCCGAGTTCGATCCAGACGTTCAAACGCAAGTCTTCCAAGCACTCTATACGTCTGACGAAAACGTATTCGTCGATGGAAGACCTGCGCCAAATTCGCATTACTCAAGATATGGAGGAAGAGATACAACTCGAGAGCTGTCTGCATCGAGCTGTATCATGGGAGATAGTAGAGCAGCGTGTTGCTGCGCCTAGCCAAGTATGTCTGAAAGGAGCGTATTTAGTTGTTTCGATCTGTCGCGTAGGTGGCGTCAGACTCGGGAAGAACTTGCAGAAAATCGCACTCCTTATCGCGGATGAAATTCAGCTCGTCGGCGGAGAAGTTGGCCTGACATCCGAAGTGATCATCTCAGGACACGGTACGTGTCTGCGCAGACCGGTATCAAGTCCTGCCTTGTTGCCTTGGGTGTATCGCTTACGAATGCCCGAGATCTCGGGGAGTGGATAAACGCTCCGTAGGGTGTCTGGGGAGCTAGTTGGCGACCGCTCTCAGTATGCACATCGACTTTCTTCAAAGTTTCCCCACCCCGATGTTATTCACCGTTGATTCTGCTGATGGTCCTTACCCTCGATTCGCTTTTGAGTGCAATGCCCTCTTGGGATTCCTACCATATTCACGAACAGCGGACTCGCCTTCACTCAGGCTGGAGTTTGACCAGACGCCACGACGCTGCCACCGTCATCTCCTTACGATTTGCGCTGAAGCAGAAAAACATCGGAGACATCGGAGACAACCTCCTCGACGTCTCTCATCCCAAGTCTCCAAACTACGGAA
>JBBPOK010000067.1:0-89517 GCA_038091415.1 Leccinum variicolor | reverse complement strand
GTTTATTCGGGCCTTAGCCCAATGGCAGCCTCCGATACATTCCTCTCCCTGTCGATGTCGTCCATGTTGACGCCCATGCAGCCCACTCGCGTTGTAGCAAACAAAGTACAACTGAGGCGACTTTGATCTTCTCAAGTGATTTTTATGTCGGTAAGAACGGAGTACACAATTGGCTACCGAGCAGGATAATGCTGTTGTTTGAATTTATCTTTCCACATCACGTTCAAATACATGCCGTTTATAAGTAGCTCGCCGGAGTAGCATATCGACTGGACAGATCAAAAATCGAGACCACTGCGAGCCGTGGAGGATCACTGCAAAAGATAGGTGGAGTCGGGGACTTGGCGCATGTGCGCTGCTACGATGGGCACTGAGGTCGGCAATTTGAGGCGATGCCATCATGGGGGCTGACTTGCGTTTGCGTCACCGGAGAGGGGGCAAAGGCGGTGCCATGGGGCTGACTCCTTGCGTCACCGGAGAGGGCTCGGACTTACTGGCTGCAAATTACGGAGTAACCGCCGTCCTGATACAGTGTTTCTACGGTTCGACAGTCGCGTCGGCGAGAGTAAACGATTCGGAGTACAACAGCGGTAGTATACTAGTAATACTATACGACAAGAATATGAACGATACCAACTAATCCAGTAGTACATCAATATTTGCATTATAATCCAGTAGGACATCGATATTTGTATTAACGTTCACTAGCGCATTCAATCAGCAGTCCGAATTTGAAGATACTCGTTGAACTTCGAATACTAACTAGGAGCACACTCTTTCGTCCGTGACGAGCTTGGAAAGTTGCGAGACTCGCTACTATTCTCATCCTGCAATGCATATGTAGCAATCGCCAGACCACTTTCACGTATCGACAAATGGACCCGACCAATGCGAAGATCAGCGGAGTGTAGGTCATCTTTAGCCTTCTCAAGCAGAAGGCGGTTATATTGGAGTGATACAGTTGTGCAGTGCACAAGTTCGTTCGCCAATTGCTTGCGAAAGGCACAGACCTTACGATCGGCTCGCGCCAACTCCAGCATGAAGTACGCTTCAACGTGGTTGTTGGGTTGCGAACTCGGCTCCTCAATTGGAGCAGCCATGCCACCCTGTGAATCCTGGGAACCATGAATGTTGGCGCTGTCCGTACAGATAAAATCTCAGTACTTACTTTGATTATGCCACTAGAAAGCCCTAATAGATACAAATCATGAGGCTCTGTCAAGTCTCGAAAATTGAAGTGATCGACTGGGAAGGGGGAAGGAGTTCTTGGTTGGTGTCATGATGTATAGACGGGGCGAAAATGAATGCCCACCACTGGCCGGAAGGTGAGTCGGATAATCATCAGCAAACCTACATTTTTTCTGACTGTCTGAAATTGTTTCTGATACTACTGACATGAACTGACTGAACTTATTCAACTGCCTGCCTGACAGCAGCAAATAATTTCATCAGGCAGTAAGTTTGTCAGTCACCACAGTCAAATCAGACACATCATTATATCATTGTATCAGTTAGTTAGTTAGTTCAGTACTGTCAGATAACCATTGTGCCAGTATTCAAGTTGGTTAGTTAGTTCAGTCCAGTAAGATAATTCTTTTATTCAGTACAATAATCAACTAGCTAGTGAAGCTCAGTCAGGTAATCATTAAACCAGTTAGTCTGTTAGTCAGTTGTATCAGTTCTATAAGACAATGATAGTATCAGTATTCTAGTCAATCAGTCAGTCAGATAACCATTAAATCAGCAAATTAGGTAGTTAGTAAATCAGTTTAGTTAGATCAATATTCTATTCAACAGGTTAGTTAGTCAGTCAGTTCAGTCTAGTTAGATAATCATTATATCAGTACCAATGAGTGCATGTCTGTTAGTCAGTCAGATAACCATTACATCAGTATATCAATTAGTGAGTCACATATCCATCCATGTCATTCAGTCAGATAATCATTATTTCAGTATGTTTAGCCAATCAATTTACCTCATAAATATCAGTGAATCAGAACCAACACAGTGCACACCTGAGTTTGGCCAGCCTGCCAGTGCTTACTAGAACTACTACAGTGCTACTAGACCCCCGGAAAGCAGGACAATTCAGCTGTGAGGTAGTTATCTTGCAAAATTGACCAATATCATGTATAGTTTGTGATTTCTGCATCATTGACATTCATTCTTGTCATGATGCAGAATTGTATGTCCACTTAGTAGTGAGTACTGAGAACACAACTGTACACTTGGACATTCAGTATAAGCTAGTATGAATACAATTTTAGCCAAAGAGAAACAAGATGAGCCATTTGAAAGTACAAGATTTGTTATTTTTTTTCAGTGACCTAGCTGCAGTCTCAGTGGCCCCATTATATACATTGAATTGGATTTCTAAGCTAACAAGAGAGTGTGCTCCCATTGCACGAGCAGGAGCAACCAAGCTGGTGGGGCAGGCCGTACAGGCACATCAACATTAGGATGCTCATGATGCAGGTTACAATGCTGGTGCTGGTGCTCTGAATGACTGACCGACCGTATGCCGTTCACTGGCATTGCAGTGACAGCACACACACACACGTTCTCGAAACCTTCAAAGCCATAATCGGACCGCATTTCGCCGTGCAGCTTACACTCGAGCTCTTCATCTTCCTGCCCGTTCCCTGACATCACTTGTTCAAACGATCGGGTGGGAGGCCCGAGCCGGGCTCTCAGGGGCAGCCCATTGAAGATAGTATTCCGCTGCTTGCATTCCGGCTCGCTTGCCAACAGAACCCCTGACGGAAAGCTGCAAACGACTCATCATGCCTCGAGGCATGGTGCTCAACTGTTACCGTGGTGACTGCTTCGACCACTTCACTGGCTTTGAGGACTCTAGTCAACTATTTGGCAGTGGTCATTGTCTGTGAAGTCAGCACTGTGTGACATGGGACTCATCAGAGCCGCTGCACCATTCTCTTTGAAGTTCGGGGACACTATCAAGTTTGGATTGGGACGAGCCAAAAGGTATTTGAGGGCCTGAAAAAGGTATCCGAATCAGCGAGGTCTCGTACGCAGAGCCAAAGTAGAGATAACCCACATTTAGCCAAATGTTGTGGCGGTCCGCAGTGATTTTCATTTCCCTCAGGGCCGTCGAGATCACCACGCTATATTGGTACAACCCAGGTGGCATGCGATTGGGATTCAAAACAGAACGGATGCCTTCAATCATGATGTAAGCTGCGAACCGGACACGTCAGTTTCATCCGACTAGCCAAGCCATCACGCCGCAGGCGAAAACGGGCTTACCACTCTTGGCACTCGACTCTGATACGTTCGACGAGCCGGGATGGGCGGAACTCCAGTACAACGTCTTGGTGTAGGGATGTACCCAAGATAATCGTTTGTGCCGCTTCTCTCCGTGTCCCTTCCCAATCGTGCGCCTTGTATACTTGTATACTTGTGTAAAAACTCCCCGATCATCGTCTAAGTGATAGCATGAATGACAGTCGCATCCGTCACTCCGCCGTTCTGGTCTATAACCTGGGCAGAAAGAGTGGAAGATGGGCCTTGGGTGTGCCCGCGGTTCACGAACGGGTTGCGATCCGACGACATTGACGACCGCGGAGAGAGCGCGCTTCGGTCTGAAGTGAGAGAAGTACTTGACAATTCCCTGCGTTCCTTCTCCCGAACGCTCCACGATGGCAACCCAATGGGAGGATGCGAGCTGTGCGCATGGGCAGCAGCATTTGCGGCAGACCTAAAGCTGCTCGTGGACGGAGGCTGTCGGATAATCGATGAAGGAGGCATACTCGATCCGTGCTGTCTCGGACCGTGTGATCCCTTGTTGTTGTTCACAGAGAGCATTGCACCAAACGTCGGGGTCGTCGCACGTTGAATGAGTTCTGCCGGTGGGGGTGACGACGGCCTTGGCGGAGGAACATCCCCGGACCCAGAGGATGTCGTCGGGATTCTTCTTTCGGGTATAAACGACGGTGGAAGCATGGTGTTAGCTGGCGGCGGTAAGCGCGGAGGAGGGGGCAAAGCCATCGTGGGTGGACGTGTCTTGTCAACCACCGAAGGCACATTCGATGACGTTCGGGATCGCTTCGCGGGGTCCTCGGCCACGACAGAGATGGTGGATTCGATGGACCGTCGATGCTCCGACTGAGATATACGAGAATGGATCGCGCTGAATGTCGCAAGGACGGAGTCTCGGATGCCAGTGACAGGCGAGGAGGGCACCGAGGTCGGAGGGGAGGATGCCACGAATTGGAATTGTTGACCACCCGATCCCACCCTATAGAGACCCAGGGGCGCACCAAGGGCCGCGGGATTGGCGACGGGTGTGATGGACGAGCTCGAGACATCCTGCTTCCCCGAGGACGGCGTGGACACAACAGAAGTGTTAGGGGGGGTGACAGGCCGTGGGGTATCCGTCTGAATGGACATTTCCTTCACCTCTGGCCTGGGTTGCTCGACGAACTTGATGACTTCAACCTTGACTTCCTTGACCACTTCGACTGGCTTCTCGATCTCCCTGAAGACCTCGACAGGTATCTCCTTGATCACCTCCACCACTTTGATCACTTCCACTTCCTTGATCACCTCTTTCACGACCTCCACCTCCTTGATGACTTCCACAATCTTGACGTCTTCAAACAGAGCCCCAACGCCCTTTTCGTCATACTCGACTGGTGTCCTCGGCGATTCAGCATCGGACATATCCCTCCGCTCCGTAAACGAAGCCACGTCCGACCAACCGGCCCGACTCGAAATCCTTGACGCCTTGATGCTCTCCTCGTCGCTCTCGGAATAGTCATTGTCCGAGATCGTCAACATAGAGTGGAAGTCCTCGCGCGACTCGGAAGGCGTCGTCATCCCAATACTCATGCGCGCGTCGTGGTAATCATCCACGTCCGTCTCCGTCTCTGCGCCGGTCTCGGTGGCCCCATCATCTATGTCGGAGTCGGATTCGTAAGCTAACTCTGAGGGAGTGGAAAGAGAGCCAGGCACGAAAGTGTTCCGTAAGGTTAGGTCTCCGCTGGCATCGTCAGAGGACTGGTTGAAGTCGGACTGCATGAGAGTCGTGCGACGCGGAGTGGGGGAGAAAACGGGGTGATGAGGAGGTATGAAGGGAGGGGAGGTCTGGATGTCGACTTCCGTGGGCATATACTGTACGGCGGTGTCAGTGTGTTGAGAAACAACCTCGTCGGTCTGGGAAGACATGTCGGAAGTGTCTGCAGAAGGGGAAGGAAGCGTTGTAGGTTCTGCCTGTACGCCGGCTTCAGTTGTAACAGGCGCGAGGGTGGGGACTAATAATGACATTCCACCCTCGTCAGTCTGACATTCAACGTCCTTGGTCTCCCGTTCATCATCAAAGGCGTGGTCTTCGATCACACTGGTCATCCCTACGCCCAGCTCTGCGGAAAGCGCTTCAGAAAGTGGCTCTGGCTGTCCGACAAACGAAGGTGGTCGTGCTTCTTGGAATGCAGCACCACCGCGCTGACGGCGTTGAGCACCGCCGCGTCCACCGCCAACGGACTGACGTAGAGGACTGGTACGTGACCGTAATGAACTGTAAGACGCTGATTTGCGGAGCACGTTTGCAAACGCGGGGTCCATTCCATCGACGCTCGTGCGATTTGCGACTGCAACGAACGGAGCAACTTGTAGACTACGCTGCTCCACGTCATCCTCATTGTGATCGTCGTCCGAGGGTTCGAGGTCAAATTCCTCAACGCCACATTGCTGGTCGTCAAAGGAACCCGGGATTGATCGAACGGGGGAGGGCGTTGACCTGGCACCGACTTCGTCCACTCCGTTGGGTGAAGAATTGCGAGCAGCTTTCTCGAATCGTTCAGCGAGCGAAGCAACACCGCGACCTCTCCGACCACGACCTCTACCAGCACGGAAGGGAGTCAATTTGTGTCTTGGTTTGGCGTTTGAAGCGGGGGTCGAAGCGTCAATCTCCTCGAACACTGTGATCTCTGGCGGCTCATTCTCGTCGTGAACGTGCCCTGGCGTAGCCTCTAATTTGCGCTTGTAGTCCATGCGCATCTCTTTCTCGCGGTGAAGGGAGCCCTTGAGTGTCTTGATCTGCCGCTCTGCGTGGAAGAGCCTTTGCTGAAGCGCTTCGATTTCCTTGTTGGGGTGATTAGAAGCGTGGAAAGGACGTGACGGGGATGGGTCGGGGGAAACCTCGGCGATGTCGTCGAATGAATCTGGCTGGAATACGACCGAGGTGTCCAGACGTTTCCTGTTGGTGGAGGCACCTCCAGCAGAGAATACGTCGTCGTCGTCATTGGCCGGGGTCAAAAAGTCTTTGCCGTCTACGGTGCCCGGGGTGAGGGGAGAACCATACTTGGGAGCGAGTTTCCGGTTGGCTTTGGCGATCTCGGCCCTCATAGCATCTAGGGTGGACTGCAAGTCGGATTTGTCACGCTGCAGGCCTGCAGCATGCTTGCGCGCCTGAGCGAATTCGGTGTCATGTTTAGCTTTGAAATCGTCAAGGGCAGTCTTTGTGCGCTCTGCTTCATTCTTGTGTTGGTCTGCGGATTCGCGTGCTGTATTGAGCGACCTTGTGAGGCGTTTGTGCTCCGATTCCCATCTCTGCGCGGTGCTCTGGGAGTCTGAGAGTTGTGTGCGGAGTTCTTGCAAGGTAACCTCGAGGTTCCAGTTCTCTTCCTTGAACTTGTCTGACAGATATGGTACATTTATCATCAATTCGGCTCCAGGTGAGGAATTACACACCTGAACTCTGTTCTTGGGAACGGAGGGCGGTACGAATGGATTCGATATTCCTCTCGAGATCATCCTTTTCCTCCTTCATGTCCTGAATTACCTTGTCGCGCTCTCCAAGAAGACTCTGGAGGCGTCGGACCTCGGTGAGCAGACCGCTGCCAATTTCAAATGCGAATTCTGCGGGACGGAAATGAAGATGAGTATGGAAAGAGGCATGGGGGGTGATCCGGTGAGAAGAGACTGACCGACGTCATCTGCACGGTGAGCAGCGTTTTTTGCCCGACGAGACTGGGCAGCGGAAGAAGAGGAAGCCTTTGCGCGTTCTGGTTCATCGCGAGGAAGGTCCTTGACTGGAAATGGGGGGGATAGAGAGTCGTCTGTGGGACGCTATGCAAGCGAGTGAGCAACAAGGACAAATCCAAGTAAAATGAGGGTGGAAACGAAATGAAAATGGGGCTAGGAAGGTGTGGCGCGGGCTGGACGCGTCAGCTAGTGAATCACAAAAAACTGCTCTAGCTCGGAGTGCACGCGGAGGCCACGAGGCTCGGAAAAGAAGTAGAGACACGAGACGGATGAAGAGAAGAGAGTATATGTACCTGTGGACCGAATGCGTTTGAGAGCTGGGCGTTTTCGAGGTCCCAAGCCTTGATGTTGTCCACGAGCTCGCGGTAGCGTTCCCTTGCGTCTGCGTCTAGATCCTCTTCGTCTCCACGTTCTGCATCGAGATCCTGGAGGTGACGAATCTTCTCCTCGAGCTCGATCTGCTGTGAGAGGACGCGCTGACCGAGTGCGCCGGCTTGTTGTAGTTGCTTTTCCTTGCTGTCGAGGAGGAGTTGAAGATGAAACTTTCGTTCTGACGGTGAAGCAAAATGATTCAAAGAAAGGTCTGGCAAGAAAGAAAGAGCGCCGGTGAGACCGTCGGACGCGCTGGCCATCGTCACGTCGCAAGAGTCGGTAAAGAAGAAGAAGAGGACTCTTTGAACAAAACACCAACCAAATTAGGAAATTGTTTCCCATTCAATGTCTCTCGTTCGCCTCGGAGTCGACGTCGGCGGTACAAACACGTCAGTTCTAGTAGACTTTTGAGTAGTCCAACTAACTAAATGAGATCAGCGATGCCGTGCTGCTCGACATCACCAACCGACGCGTTCTCGCATCCGCAAAGCACCCGACGACCCCAGACGTCACAGAGGGCATCCAGCGTGCCGTACAGTCTGTCCTCGCTCAAGCACAACACCCGACTGACATCCAGGCAATATCCATCGGTACCACAGTACGGTTAATATCGATCACCCTGTGCACAACTCACATTCCCATACAGCACTTTGTGAACGCCCTCGTCGAGAGGAATCGCGCTCGTCTAGATCGGGTAGCTGTCATCCGCCTCTGTGGTCCCTTCACACACGGCACTCCTCCCTTCGTCGGGTTCCCGTCTGATCTGAGAAACCGTACGTCCCCCTCAACGGTCCCGCTCACCGATCATCGATCCGGCCCCAGTCCTAAAGGGCCCATGTTTCCTCGTTTCGGGCGGACTCCAAATTGATGGCAGCGAAATCGCGTCTGTCAACGCCACAGAGATAGAGTCTGCCTGCGACACGATCGACAAAGAGGCACGTATTTCCTTGTCTACTCATCACAATCAGTACTCAACGTAACAAAAGGACGTACACGCAGTTGCGATCATCTCGGTCTTTGCCCCCATCGATTCCACCCTCAAACAGGAAGAACACGTCGCTTCCATCGTGCGAAAAAAATTACCACACCTAAACGTCGTGTGCTCCAAGGATGTGGCTCACATCGGCCTCTTGGAACGCGAGAACGCCTCCATTCTCAACGCCTCGCTTCTCAGGTATGCCAAGAAGACAGTCACAGGCTTCCACAAAGCAGCACGTGCTTTACACCTAAGATGCCCTGTGTTCATCACGAGCAACGATGGCACCTTACTCAACTGCGCACAGGCCGCTAAATTACCCATTCGGACCTTGTAAGTCCTCATTAATATGGTGGCATCCTATACCCATCATCACATAGCTCTTCCGGACCCACCAATTCAATGAGGGGTGCTGCGTTCCTGGCATCCCTCCAGTCTGACATCCCAAAGGAATCCGCCCTGGTGGTCGATATAGGAGGCACAACCGTTCGTCATCCTTTCCTTTTTCCTTCTCGGCATCTATAAACGGATGCAATCCTCAGACGGACATCGGAATGCTCCTGTTCGTACTCGTTCCACAGACACTAATCTAATCCTTACACCCTAAAGGCCCAGTGGCTTCCCTCGGCAAGCTGCAGCCCAGCATGAACTCTGCGGAGTCTTGCTAAACTTCTCCATGCCTCATGTCACCAGGTAACTCGACACGTTCTTCTCTCGTTCAATTCGCCAATTACCGTTAATAGCATCGGTCTCGGAGGTGGCTCTCTCGTCCGCCACGATTCTCACTCAAATCGGGTAACCGTCGGTCCTGACTCGGTCGGTCACAGAATCGCATCCGAAGCCCGCGTTTTCAGCGGTACCACACTTACTGCTACAGACATCGCCGTCGCTGCTGGACGGGCATCCATTGGAGACGTTTCCCGCGTCGCGGGTCTCGATCAGTCCGTGGTCGATGGTGCCCAAAAGGCAATCAGGACCATGCTCCAGAACACTTTGGACGCGATGAAGACGTCAGCGACCGACATCCCCGTCTATCTGGTCGGCGGAGGATCTATTCTAGCGCCAGACGAACTCGCTGGGGTCAGTCAGGTCCATAGGTTTCCCCATTACGACGTGGCGAATGCAGTTGGCGCCGCTATCGCTCAGGTGAGCGTGACAGCACTCTCTTCGGAAACGATGGCTCATTCACAGCTACTAGATATCCGGTACGGTCGACTCGTTTGAAGACACGTCGCTCACCCCCGTGCCCGAAGTGAAGAAAGCCGTCGAAGCCAAGGCAATCGCCCGCGCGGTGGCTTCGGGCGCTGCTCCAGATCGTGTGTCCATCGTAGAAAGCGAAGTGATACCCGTCGCATATACCACCGGAAGATGCCGCTTCTACGTCAAGGCCGCCGGTGACTGGAGTGGAAATGCGGTCCCGGACGAAATAGACGACGCAGACGACGATACCAACACTTCCTCTGAGACTACCGTGACGTCCCCAGAAATAACGTCGGACGCCGTACCTGAAAAAGCTGCTTCGCTGGAGTCGGCTAATGATATCCTGGCATACAAACCCAAAGTGCAAGATAACCAGTGGGTTCTATCCGAAGTCGACCTCGAGTGGATCGCGGACGGATGTTATGTTCTGGGCTGTGGCGGCGGCGGCTCCCCTTTGCATATCTTCTGGGAATTGCGAGAGATGGTGCGCGCCGGACAGATCATCCGCGTTATTGATCTTTCCTCCCTCGCTCCCGATGCACTGGTAGGTTGGGGTGGAGCATTGGGTAGCCCAGAGGTGGCTTCAGAGAGGTTACTTGGGAACGAGTGCGTACGTCCACGCACCTCCGGAAATCCCTCATCGACCGTTTTTCAAGGTACAACGAAGCATGTGATGGTCTCTGGGAGTTTATGAAGGCAAGTTCGAGTTATAGCACACCGATAACGGCTGGGTCTCAACCACGTTGACAGATAACGAAACCTGACGCCCTTTGTGCCTTGGAAATCGGTGGAGGAAATGGGATGATCAACGTGAATCAACAGACCTTCCAGTTTCTCGGACTGACGTCTCGTCCAGATGATCACGGCCGCCACAAAGAATTACGACATCCCGATCGTCGATGGAGATTTCATGGTATGTAACTCTCCTTCCCTGCAGACCCTTTGACAGATCCATTCCCACTCTTTTTAGGGTCGCGCATATCCAACCGTAGGTGAAACTGCTAAGAACGAAGCGCAGTGAGACTGATATCAGGGATCGTGCAGTGGCACCAAACGACCGCCAACGTGTACGACGAGTCTGGTAAAGCAGCGTCCCTCCTTCCGTGCGGGATAGGGAGCGGGGACGGCAACGTCATTGTTGGTCTTCCATCCTCCCTGACCAAAAGTCTACGACCCTGATCACGTGATGAAGATCATGACCAGGGCGAAAACAGCCACCGACGTCGATGCGGCGCTGCGAGCGGCGTGTATTGAGATGGGGTGAGTTGCCGTACACACAACCCCACCACCCACCTGATCTCAGGCAATGGCTAGGACATTCGTGGGGGAGGCCAGTCGGCCTCTGCGAGCCAAGGAAATGGCGATTTCCATGATCGTCAACACAGTATCGTTGAGCTGGCGCATCGGCAGAGCCATTGCACTTGCCCGAAAGCAATCCAACATCGACCAGATAGGCCAAGTCATTGTCGATGCCGTTGGGGGGGCCAAGACAGCCAAGGTGTTATTCAGCGGGAAAATCGTCGATGTTCGCAGAAGGTGCGTCTGAGCGTATCAATAAGAAAATGCCGCCGAGCTCATGATTTCCTAGGTTGTATAAAGG
The DNA here is from genome assembly GCA_038091415.1 of Leccinum variicolor. NCBI lineage: Eukaryota > Fungi > Basidiomycota > Agaricomycetes > Boletales > Boletaceae > Leccinum > Leccinum variicolor. The sequence goes on along the minus strand of JBBPOK010000067.1, from coordinate 78,364 downwards.
ACACACGATAGGCGAGGTAGTCATCACGCCTGTGTCCGCGGAAGAAGACGCGGGGGCTGTTTCAGACAAGTCCGAGGCAAAGTTCAACGGAACGCTCGTCATACCTTTCAAGAACGAGAACCTGTATGCAGAGCATACGTCCAAGGATGGACAAGTAGTGGTGCCGTACCGCTGTATTTCCTCACCGCGTGCAGCCCTCTTACTTGGCTGTTGACAGATGCTGGCCGCCGTTCCTGATCTGATCGCTGTGCTGGATGCCCAGAGTGGGGCAGCACTGGGCACGCCCGAGTACAAATACGGATTGAGAGTGCTAGTCCTCGGGATAACGGCCGCCCCTCAATGGACGGATACCCAAAGGGGACTTGAGGTCGGAGGACCGAGCGCTTTCGGGTACGTCGCCTTCGCGACATGACATGCCGCACGTCATTCAATGCTGACTGAACCGTGCAGCTTCCATGACATCCAGTACACGCCACTCGGGGTATATTGTAAGCCGCGATCGGTTATAGAAGAATATAACCGTAAGACGACGTAGTTGTTGTCGGCCGAGCGGGCCATCGTGAATTTCGCATGTGTACGTTAGCTCCGGCCGGTGAAAGCTTTGAAGAATGTAATTGTATCGTTTGTCAGACCGTTCCACGTTCCGGTGGTCCGAAAATAACCCTCTGCCCGACCCCATTCCTCGTTTATTCTTGGAGCTCTTTCGGCTGTCTCCTCGTCGTTTATTTTCGTTTTTGTATGACGCTGTGATCACTTGCAGCACGAGGTGCCGTCGTGAGGTTTCTTTGAGTCCTCCACGCGGGATCCAGTGTCCTCGAACGCCCAAAAATACCATAGCGCGCACGTGGAAAAACAGCCCGTTGTCAGACCGAGTGTGTAAGTGCTTCAACCACTGCACGATCCCGCGGGCCAGAGTAACGGTGTACTGTCGTACAGCAAGACGGGGAGGCTGGGCCGCAACAGGGGCTGACTCGGACGCTGTCACCGGCTCCGTTTTTGACAGACGGAACCAAATTACGATCGTCCACGGACTTGGGGCTGGCCCCCTGACATGGAGCAGCTGCGGTCCTTTTTTTAAATCATTGCGCGCGGACCCGTGGTGTTGTAGCATGAAAAAATCTTAGTTAGGCATGGCATGTGCGTCGTGACAGCGGCACGGTGATCCCCATTGACATGGTCAGTTGCTGGGGTAGAGGGGGTCGGCCGGCGCTTTCGATTGAGTTTCATTTCAATCAAGGTACATGCGTGAAATACTGCCAGCATCAATTATCGCCAGCGACGCGCGAGCTTGAGTGATGCTGGTAGGAATGATCGCGTCGGACTTTCTAGGGTCAGCGTCAGTACAGTGCGTTTGGAAAAACCAAGTAAGTCCAATCATACAGCAGTTGATAAATTAGTCTACGTGAATGATCATGTCAAAGGGTAAAAACACATCAATCCGCATTCGCGAAGAAAGAAAAGGGCAGAGGGAATTGTATCAGTCATGCCGAGTCCGTTGTTGCAAGTGGTATGTACTATATGAGACAGCTGGTCACCGTCGAACAACAAAAAATATGCGAACGGGAATGGAACTAGTTCCGCAGATAGTAACGTATGCAAAAAAATGAGTATAGCAAATGACGATGCTATCAAAGCGTCGAAAGAATCATACTTTCTCAGTCGCCCGCTTCGCGGCTATCCGTCTTCGTTTCCAAGCCGGCGTAAAGTCCACGTTTCGAAGCATGACCACTGCAATAGCGTATATGACGCCGAAACAGATGGCAGGTATCGTACCGAGGTGATAAGCCTTGACGAGCGCATCAAGAATTTGATTTTCGTATTGAGGATATTGTGCGTGGTCGTCTGCTAGCCCCAGGCCCTGGTCCACTAGTGAAGGCGGGAGTTGTCCTTGGAGCGAATGTGTGAAACTCGTCTCATACACAGCCGTGAGAAGTGCCGTCGCGAAAGTTCCGCCCAGTGTCCGAAGGAAAGACAAGAAACCACTGATACCAGCGACCTGATGCGGCTTGACTGACATGGGTCCGACCACGAGCGAAGGTTGGTAAAGAAGGCCAGACGCTATGCCAGTGAACACCGAGTACCCGATGGTACGTGCGATTGGAGTATAACGCCCCACATCAAGCATTAAACCGCTGCCTAAAGCGTACAACAGACCGCCTGCAAAGCCTATGAGGCGTACGTGACCGGTGAGCGATAAGATATTGGCACCGAGGACCGACGAGGCGCCGAGAGTCAGAATCAGCCCAAACATTTGGATTCCTGACATCACGAGGCTGGAACCTTTTACGTCGATGAAGTAACGCGGAAGGAAGAAGACAGCTCCAAAGTAGCCTGCGCCGGTGAGAAAGTTGATGAGACATGCAATGGGGATATTTGGTATCTTGAAGAGATTGATGTCGACGATGGGATGTTCGGCCACTTTAAGTTCGTAATAGACGAACACGGGGATGAGGCACCCTGCGATAACGAACATGACGATTATAGGTGCAGACTGACGAATAGATCGATGAGTGCGTCGAGCCTTGGATCCAAGAACTTACGTTCCAGGGAAATAGTTTGTTACCCATCTCTATGGCGATACAAATCATGCTAGATATTGCGACAGCGAGGACACAACCAACGTAGTCCACTTCTTGGAGTTGCGCGAGGAGGCCGACGCGCTGCTGTCGATGGGGAACGGGATAGCGAAGACTGAATGAGCCGATGACCAGAGTGAGGCCGATGAGGATGAGCGTTATCCAGAATATCCATCTCCAGTTGGCGTCGACGGATATGACTGCTCCGAGGACAGGCCCTACGGCCAGTCCGACAGCAGAAGCAAGATTGAAGAATCCCAGCCACAACCCTCGTGTGTCGGGTGTCGTAAGATCCAGAACGATGATGACTCCGACCGATTGTCGCCCTGCAGCACCGATACCCTGAAGGAGACGCGCGCCAATCAACGAGTTCATGGACTGGAATCAGACGTGTCAGATAAAGCACAGTGCTGAATTGGTGCGGAAAAGATGCTCACGGTTGCCAGCCCACACCAGACAGTTCCAGCACCAAATATAACCATCGTGCCGAGGAGAACTTGAGCGCGACCAAAAATGTCGCTGAATTTTCCGAGGAGAGTCTGGGTGACGGTGAATCCCAAGAGGTATGCGGTTGCGATCCAGTTCTGGTTTGCAAGATCGCTGAAGTCGGCCCCGATGACATGCATGGCGGTGGTTGAGGTGGATTCGTTGAGGTAGGCGGTGAAGTTACCGATCCACAAGCTCATCATGATCAAGAAGAAGTGAAGACGGGATACGACGACGGGGGGGAGTGGGTCTGGAGGGGGAGTGGGGGAAGAGAGGGGACATGCGACGACTGTCTTTTCCTCGTTGAGGGCCTCTACGCTGTTGTTCATGGTCGCGCATTGCGACATTGTATGTGAGGTGGAAGAGCTCGTGAGAGAGGAGAGCATGGAGAGGGATGGAAATGCAAGAGTATAAAAAAGCCGGGCAGGATCATCAACGCGTGCGGGGGCGCGAGCACGCGAGAAGTGAGGAAGGACGGATTCTCTGAAGGGGAGGACGACGGAGTCCGCAAGAGCGGGAGATGAAAGCCGGGGTATTGGTAGACTCACTGCCGTGCATTCCGATCATATAAACCCGAGCAGAGAGAACGTACGCAAGGATCCGCGGGGGGCCTGGGATAATTCTCGATCCACTGTGCGGGGAACTACTTGAAGCGATTGAAAAGGGTCGTGACTCTTCTGAATATACATCTCGAAGAAGCAGGCAAAGCGAAGCATCTTGTGGACGGAGAGAGCGTCTGCAACCGATTAGCCTAAAACTCGTAACAACACGTTGGAACGGACGAGTCCGCGGAAATCACTGCACACCGTGATCTGTGCAAGATCTCAGTCATAAAAAAACAAAACTTATTCCTGTCAATCAGTCCCAAGTATCGACTGACTTTGCTGAGTTGGTGGCTCCGCATCAAAGTTCGTTGCCATCCGCTGCGCTCGCTTCGGCGTTTCTCAAACTTCTGTGTTGCTCCATTCAGAGAACCTCCTGCAATCAAAACGTGTCAGCTAAGAACTGCATTCCGCAACGCACCAACGCTCGTCAACTGCCTTTCTCTCTCTTGCCGTGCCGCGGAGCCATACTTGTTCTCCCCGTGTGAATCTGCCGACGCAGAGCCAATTTTGCTACTTTACGACACGCGCAAGCTTCCCCTCCCCTCCGCAGACCACTCCTCGTCCGACCGTGGATTCACCAGCGCGTCCCCCTCGCGCGTGCTGCGATACACAACCGGCCTCCTTGGCAGTCCTCCAATTCAATCATCATCCCCGGTGGCGGCCATGGCAGAGTCAAAGACACCTTGTCAACATGCGGCCGCGGCGTCCCGTGTCGTGTCGGAACATGGCAACAACACCCTTATCCGCGGCGCTCGCACTTCGTCGTGGGTCCTGTGGCGGGGAGTGCCCGCTCACGAACCAGCTGCTCAATTACATTTATTCCGTTAGCTCAGGATTTTAGTCACATATTTTCCGAATATCACGGCCCTGATCTACGCTGGGCCACTTTCCCTCCGGCGGGTACATAGGACGCCGCCTGTTGCTGTCGCCCTCCAATCGATATATCGATCAGGTCCCTCAGCTGTGGCTAGGGACATGTTGTGCGCATGTTCGTGTAACCAAGCGAGCGTACGTAGTAATATCGCCGATCGTGCATGTCATGCGTAGTACTAGCTGCTCCAAGATCAGGTCACCATCTCCATCAAGGGGTTCAGGCCACCATGACGGATCCTCCCTCCTACACGTTGTGCACTCCAGCCTCCTCGTAGTCTTTACTCGACTCAACGCGCGTACTTGCTCATTCTCCGATCACCTACAGATACTACACTGCCTCTGCCCGGCTTTCTCAGGACACAAAATGGAAGGATGCAATTGATCTCAGCGAACATTGCACGGCTGCCGCCTCTGTCCTTTTTTCCCTCCCGTTCGTCCTTTTTACTGTCATCCCAGGCGCAACTTGCATGTCAGCACGTATGATGGACAACACGTTGCCCGACGCCGAATACGGATGGGAATCGGACGAGGTCCTCGTAACAAAATTAAAATCAAAATCATGGTCTTGTTCTATTCTCTGTCAAATACCAGATTGCGATCGTGGGTCTGCATCGAAGGACTCTTCTTCGAGATCATTTCCCATCCGTTGAGCAACCTGGATACGAAGGCTTCCGACCTCGTGGACGACTCGCAACTTTCGATCCATCTGCGGTAACCAGTTCACGAGCGTGTCCTCCGTCGTCATGTGAGCGACTCCTATATATTCCGTTCGAAATCCCAGGAGATCACATTCTGACAATGGGCGTGAGACGATGAGAGGCCAGGGAGTCTCCGCATCGACCCCTTTGACAGCTCGCAATCTATTATAAACTCGAAGATGAAATTCGCGCGTGGCCAGCGCTCTATGTATAGGAGTCTCGACGACGAAGCAACTTGAACCACATTCCCAGACTCATTAAAGATTGCTTCCCCCGGTAAATGAATCGACGCCGATGTTGTCTTCGCCATCCTGTAGAAATATCATCCGCTCACTAGTACTAGTCCGGGCAAGGCATAAAGAGTCCATTCGGGGCTTTGATTTTAATTATTCCAACTGAGCTCGGAAACGATCATCCGCTAAGCCTTGTCGGTCCCGCATAAACTCTAGACTGCAGGACGTTGCAACTTCACACCGGCGAATAGTACACCGCTCAATGCGCGCCCCACAGCGCCATTCCCAGCAGCTTCCGACGGATGCATCATTACTCTGGTAAATGAAATTTTCGTGGGTTCCCGAAAGCTTGTTAGGGGTACTAGACCGATGTCCGTCCGTCAAACACAAATTGTCCATCCTTCCCGCAAAGATCAAGCTTATCTGATGGGCATTACCTAAGGACGTGCTACTTTGAAAAGATTCTACGCGGTGAGGAACGAGGATGCTGTGAATGTATTCTATACGTATCTGCGCACTCATGCCGAAAAAAGCGAGTACGTTGGCGACGATAAGAAGAGAGCATGTGCCGAAATTGTGTCCAACAAGATGATAACCGTCCGATTTACCAAGGTGATCCTCGGAGGCTAGTGCTCGAAGAAAGAGACCCGCCGTTCGTAAGCTAGGGTTGTCGATTAGATGTACCACCCTGACGGAAGACGGAAGACGGAGACACTACACACCGCAACGCTGATTTGTTTGTGAACGAGGCACAAGTCTGCGGAAATAGGTTAACTTCACAATCGGGGTCCACAACGTAATAAGTTGACTGACAGTCCAGATACGACATCGCACCGTTGTTCCGATCCTCGACGAGCATATCGCTAAATTCTATCTCCATTCCGTCCATATTCTGGCGAACTACGAGCATCTTCGGAACGCGTCCACGCTGGCCATAGCGGTGACCGAGGATATATTGAACCTGTCGTGATAGCCGGGTGTCCAGAACAGGGAGCTCCGTCTGTATAAATAGCACTGAGAGAAATCGACCATCTTGTAACTAGGGAACTAACCAGATTGCTCGGATCCAAGACGACTATATCATCAACGCCGAACAGATCAATGAGTATCTGAGGCGAGACGCTTGCGCCCACCCAGAAGATCATAGATTCCTCGTTGTCTATCAATTAATCATGAGTTGGTATCATTACCTATCGCAGACTCATTTCCGAAATACCTATCAAGTAGACACCATGACTCTCCATGAACATGTGACTGTCTCGCATAAGCGACGGCAAATAGACGTGGCCCGTCGTGGCGTCGGAGTATGCTACGTTCTCGTCCAGATCGTGGAGAGCCAGAAGGCGGGGATAGAGGTGCTGCATCGTGCTTCGTACGCCCATTGAAAGGATCTTCTGCGCGTAGTAATTTCGAACGTCCGCGGAAACATTACGGCCTGCAAACAATCATGAGCCGCATTTTACTCGACGGCCACCAAGACAAACCTTTTAGGGGTTTGGACTTGGTTATTGCTAGAACGTGGATTGGAAGTGCTCGAAAGGCTTCCGGTATTATCAACTACAGCCGTGTCAGATACGGAAGGGTGCCCTTGCACAACTCGCTTACTTGTGATTGTGCCGTAGCTGCTGCACAGTTCCGCCTGTATCCAAGCAGAATCGAGGAACACTTGTCAGTGATTTCCTCTTTAATTTGGTCCATTCGTCGTGAAAGCAAGTTCGCCATTGCTGTTTGGGACCATGTTAGTGACTTGTCGTTGTCAAGACCTGGATAACAACTCACATTCTCGAGCAAGATGACACACCACGGCGTCCATGTCGGCAAAACGGAATACGTTACCAGCCAACGCGACCACTTGCAACGCAAGGTTGCAGGTCCGCACTCGCCGCTGGCCATCGACAGAAGTATACAGTACCGCGCATTGCAAATGCGCGTATTGACGTTCATCTAACGTTCGAGAATGCTCGATCAGTGCGGACACCGCCTTGTCGGAATCAAGAACACCAAACGCAAGGTCCGTGGGCGAACGTTCTTGGAAATTCCCATAGTATTTCGATAAACGGAGACCTTTTGAAAAACGGAATGGAAGTGTGAAGTAAATCGAGGGCATGTGACATTACCATGAGAGCACCGAATGCGCATTACACAGCTGAATGCGCTGGTCCGTGTAAGCAGCCTCCTCATCTGGGAGGCCAAAACGATCTGGTCACGAGCAGGGTTGTATCGAGGGTGGAAAAACAGCTCTCCACCAGTAGTGGAAGGAACGACCCCTGTTCACATATGTCAGATTCCTTAATCAGGAGATTGAACCTATCATACCGATCGATCCAACGTCGATAGTTCTACTCATCCCTAAGAACATGCTTACACCAATGCCTTCATCGGAGCATTCCTCGGCAATATCACGCCACGCCTGCTCCCGAGGGAGAAAGAGCGTGCGTTCCTTATCTGTACCATAAGCGTGGCTCTCATCCGTCAGGGGCTCCAAGGCACCCGGGCCAATCGTGGGCAGGGTGCATTGAAACGTGACAATGTGACCCCCTCGACCAGCCTGTGGAAATATTTCAAAGGCATTCTTGCAACATGAAACCCTATATTGCACACCAAAGAAGCAAGCCCAGCTACAAGAGCTCCGCCGAGACAGGATTCTTTGATAATAGTCTGGCTATGGCGTTCTGCTAGGGAACCCATCAGGCTCTCGATCACTGTCCTACCGCGGCACGTCAGACAGAAGGGGAAGCCACCTCGGTCTTAAACACACCTCGACTCCCATGGATCAACAAAAAGTCCGTCGTGTAAAGGAACGAAGATTTCCTCCAAATCAGCCACTATGAGCTGATGTGCGTGGGGGAGATCTGCCTAGTGGACTATTGAGCGGAAATCGATGCACCATTTTGTCTTCTCTTACAGACAGATCGTAAAAGTGAAGAGTTTGGTCAAAAGTAAGGATCCCGAATCTGCATCCCTGTGGAAAACAGGGCTCGAACGTTGATCCGTCAGCAGCAGTACCTCCGTATAAGACGTCTAGAAGAGTGCTGCAGACGGAGTGTAGGAAACCAGACTCCACGGCATTGATAGAAACGTCCAATGCAAATAGATAGTGCAATGGAACTGGCTTTCGGGGTGTCGATGGTGGTGGTTCGGGAGTGAAGTACGTCGGCGTCAACTTTGGTAGAGGAGGTGGTGCCCAATACTCATCGGATTCAACAACAAAGTCAACAGTGCCCTTGTTCAACTCGGGGCGGTTGGCGTGGTCCAGGCGCATAAAATTGGCATCTAGGTTGCTAAAATAGTCCTGTGAAACTGGGCCACTGGCTCATTCGTGGGCCACAGAGAGATCAGAGTTATCACGAACCTTCTGTTTCGTGGGAACACAGATTACATTTCCATTTGCTACCACCTGCTACCCAATAGCACCAAGGATTGATATATCCCCTGCATTGGGCACACCTGGCAGGACCACTTGGTCCGCAGTCGATGAGAGGGATGGGTTCTTCTCGAGGGTCAAGATCCGCAAACGGTTGCACCACTACGGAGAGTGGTATAACGCATTCTCGAGCGAGCTGGGCAGAATTTGGTAAATTCCAAGTCGAGACACGTATATGCCGAGGGCTCGAGTTGCCTGTGTCAAGTACGCGTCAGCTACGAGGACATTTTGCAGGTTTAAAGTAAAAGACAGAGTAACTTTGACCCCTGCCATGAATAGCTTGAACGTTTACTCTCACCTTGATCAAAGGAAACGAAATCCGTGGTGGAAAGTGGTGGGTTGTTTCCCGGTAAAGTTGTATACAACTGCTTCTCCCACATTTCCTTGTCTCCCTCAATGCAGTCAATTGGAGATGGAATCTGGTTGGGGTCGATACGGGCACGTAGACCTGCAACAGCAGCTGAGAACTAGATGGGCCTGACGAGGAGTGCTGACCTGCCTCTGTAAGGCTCCCCAGCGCTGTGCGGAGGCTGCGGTATGTGCTGAATTGGCATGGGGACGTGGCGGGCGCAGAGGTTGAAGTTGTGGTGCTGAGCAAACAGTGGAGCTCATTCGATGCGCCGTCCCTGAGTGAGGCGGCAATGTCGACATGCCGCTCTCTGCCAAATCGAGCCTAGCCTCACGTCTGTATGTGTCAGCCAGCACTACGTTAGACAACCGTCACGTCGATCGACTACTACAATCTTGCCACGTCTGCTTCCCACATGCTCCAGATAAAACCCTGATCAGGAGGAATACCAGACCTGACCACCTCTTCGTACGCCCTCTTCACACCCTGTGCTCCGCATACCCTGCGCATCGTGATCCCCCAAGTCTTGCAGTCCTGCATGAGGCCGAACCATGCCTGTTTCTGCAACCGAGTGATCTCCTCAACAGCGAGCTGCTTTCTACGTATCGCAAGCCACTCTGGCATGAAGAACGTTTCGAGGGTTGACGGAGCGCTTTGTGAAGAGAAGTCGTTTGTAGTCCACTTTGCAACCGAGTCGCTCTTGGATGAAGGTGAGAAGTTGGTGAGGCCCAGCGCGATAGAACCGACGAGGTCCGACTGGACCTCAGAAAAATGGTTCCATACTCTGGCATTCAAACTCTCATTGCCCGCAACGTCAAAGTAAATCCACTTTTTCGATGGATCGTTCATCACAGTCGCGTTCTCGAATCCATCGTACTCCAATACGTGGTCGTATAAACCAAGATTCTTCGTGAACTCGGAGTTTTTCTTGGACGTGATGCCAACAATCTGTCTGATCGGGCAACTGTTGCCTCGCTTCCGGATGAGATATGCCAGACAAAAGGCTGTCTTGGCTGAAGCAGAGGAAATGAGAATTCGGGAAGCACCGCCACGATATTGCGAGGTATTAATCCAGTCTTCGCACCAGAAGGAAGTCCAGAACAAGGGGCGGTAAAGCATGCTGAGATCCTCTACATTGGGTGATGGGTCGTAAAGGAAATCTCTAGAGCATCTGGTAATCTGGTTGTAGGGTCGTCTGTCTAAAACATAGTGAAAAAAAGTACAAATTTCACACTGGGTAGGACAATACCTTTAGGCAAATCCGGACGAGAAACAAAGAATGCGTATGGATTGACATCCGTCGGTGAAACCGAGAAGACCAGGAAACGTGTCGGCGCGAGGAATCCATAAACACGTTCGTCAATGTGGATCCCAGGATGGGTTGAGGCGACTACAGTTCCGAATCCCCACACCGGAGTCACACCATGGGTACTGGGTGATACACCCGATTCCGGATCTTCTGGAGCCTTGTGGTAATCAAAATATCTGCGCAGATGCACGCCCATCGGATCAGCGTATCACTTTGTAAGGAAAGCAGACATACCGGAAATGAGGGACCTCGCCGAGAGCCTGATAGGTGACGTTGTTGGCAGAATATCCGAATCGGTCGACCTTTATGAGCACGTGGTTCACAGGAAGAGTGACCGGAACGAGTGACTTGGCTAGGACTACCGTAACGTTGGGATCCAGCCCGGAGGAAAGACGAGGATGGCAAATGGTTAGGTTGGCTTGAGCATTCATGATTGGGTGGCAGTGTGAAAACCTTGGACTGATTCACCGCGACCGAGAGCTCCCCATTTGTACATTCTAATTTAAATATACTGATACAGTTTTTTGAAACTTCACACAAGGATACATACCAAGGAGACATACTACCAGCAGGGTCGCTAGCATATACTCGAAGAAGGGGGGAAGCCCAAGAAGGAGAGATAGAACCCATAAAATGATACTTCCGCAAACCGTCAGGAACTTGAACGGAACGGAGCAAAGAAAGAAATCAAACGAGTGTGAAGAATTCTGCTGATTGGCCACAGTGTATTTGGAAGGTGTTGCGCCATGCGAGAGAACGAATGGGTAGCGGACATCGAGCCTGGCATCAACCGGACGATGCACTGGGAGTCTAATACGGTGGTTTTTTGAAGTCATCGTTGATGGCCTGCGCTTCAGGATCGAATTCGTCACTTTGGATAATCCTTCCCGTAACATCATATTCCGCATCCGGGCGGTTGATGAGAGGACTCATCTGACACACCCGTCGGATTGATCAACAGAACCCACCGATGTAAGGGAAGGAAGACAGACCTGGATGTGAACGCCATCACCCTTTTTCACAGAGATGTGATGAGCAGACGGAGAAAGAGGGGGTGTGCGGAATGCAACCGCCGACTGTGCAGTAGTAGAACTACATGGCTAACATGTCGGGCGTGGAGGGATCAGAGCTTCAAACATACGTACCTAAATACCTCCGCATTCAGGTTAGTAAAGTTGGTTAGTCTCCGGACTACTCGACAGGCCACTATCTGATTCATAGAGTGAGCCTATATTTGATAAAATAGTCTATTCGGTATACTTACGCTAGACGCAATTGCAGCGGGAACGTTTGCAATGATGGACATCACTGCATTCAAGTTAAGCAACATAAAAATCTAGAAACAAAGCCGATGATCAGTGAGCATGGCACTAGGAAGTGACACGAAGCCCGAATGTGCCTACAGTCGCGAGGAGGTTCGCCAAGAATCTACAAAGATCCGTTAGCTAGATTTTTTATGATCACATATGCAGGCTTACGCAATGAGAAAGTATATCAACCCATCGCCGAATATAAGTTTGATCAGTCTGGACTGGCCACTAGCGGGGAACGCAAGTTTCCAGGCAGTCAAACAGAGGACGATCAAATCGAAGACCATGGAGTATATGAAGCTAATGGCAAGAATTCGATTGTCGGTGTACGTGATGACACAAGTGTCTTGGACCCAGGTAGCCTTGAGAAGAATACCTAGAGATTGGGATATAAATATGCCTGGTACATTGTCAGACTACTTACCATGTAGCAGGAACGACCAATGACCAAGAATGACCAAGATCAGGAAGATCACGATATACTTATTTTGTGACCATACGGCCATTCTGAGGGAGCGTGAACAACACGATATAAAACTGGCGTCAATCAACTTACGTTCTGATCGAGAGATTCACACTGGCCAACCCAATGGCAGCGTTACCAAATACTTGGTTGAATGTATACAAACTCTGACAATCAATCTCCGTCCTGACGTTGAGGGCAACGGCGCTGCGAGGAGCCTCGATATTGGCACCACACCATAATCGAAGATAAGTAGGACGCACATTCCTATGAGGGCGAACAATAAACAATAGCGACCGGCAAAGTAGAATATCTGAGGGGGCGCATGTTACTCGTTGACTATCAGCGGTAAACGGATGGTTTTACCAATGGCCATTTGAACCTTTTCTTTCCAGAGATAAACAGCCAGTCGAAGTCGAGCGAAGTGATGAACTCCCATCTAAAGATAAGAGTAAGATAGAGTATATGCGCAAGATCCAGGTTCGACTTACATGTAGAGACCTAAGAGGACATGCATGAAATTATTGAAGGCGACTGCGATGACTTCGGTCAAAATGAGAAATTCTAGAGGGGATCCTCACCCACCGGCGTCGGCCTGAATCTCCTCTGACGATTTCCAGTCAACCATCGGCGGCTTCAATAAGGGTCCGGATCTGATAGCAGGGAGGGCGATGAGAATGGAGGGGGTACTGATAGAATAGAGCCCACTCTTAAAGGGTATTGCACACTGCCGTTATTTTGGCGATGGCGCTTGGGTGGTCAGCTGCCCGTGCCAATCATTTTGACTCTGTGCTAGGTCCGCATTGAAAATTTTGCGTGAGACGGAAAACCGATTGCCACTCACGTCCCTGCTACCATATCTGTTATATTGATGCTTCCTCAATACTGCGATCGAGGTCGCACCACCAGTCTTCGCTGCCTTCCCTTCCAAAGTTGTGAAACCTCGCGGACAGATGAGACAATTCATGATATGATGATGGTCAAGTACCAGTCCTTGCTCCAATAAGAGATCCAAACCGTCTCATCAGACCAAGGTCTGCAGCACAAACACGGAGCCGTCACTTCGAATCGAATCCCGATCTGGAAAGAGGGTATCGCTTTGCGGCTTTACAACTGACATGCCATCACGGAGAGGCTGCGACCTTGTGCGTAGTCAGCAGGAAAAAAAATGGATGTTCAGGGTCGTCTCTGCTCCTCACCATGTGCACTATAATGAATTGGTGGCTGTAACCCACTAAAAATTCGGGTCGCCGAGGCGAGGACAATGCGACTCGGGTCGCTAACTTGAAGTTGCTGAACCCGAGTGTTCAAGTTCAACATGAATGCAGGCAGAGACTCTAAACATTTCGATTCGCAAAAACCGCACATTCTGGCTTGATACGAGGAGCTCCAACTATGGGTTACTTACTGTGGACTGGCTACCTTTCAAAACGTGTTATTGTTGAAGCAACAGTACGCGACGTCGGCCTCAGAACCGGTTCGCTAGTGACAGCAGCTAACTGATTCGCGGGAAGCATCACTTGAGCCACTGGCAGGTACCGTGGAGTTTGAATCTGGAGTAAGCACTGCCAGATACGACCTCCTGCCAGAACCCCAGAAATTTTCTTTGACCTGAGCCCTGAGGGAACCACAAATCCATGTCGGCGACCCAGTTTTCGTGACCTTGTAACTGACCAAAATGTAATCCATAGCCTCAATGTTCAATCAAACCTCTGCAGGCCGTGCTACCGCTTCTCAACGTACGTCGGTGGTTGTGTACACTAAGCAGAAAAGTAAATTTCTGGAAGTCGGACAGGAACATCTCCGAACTCACGGAGGTAGAACTCATGGACTACGACCCCGTTACTGGTGAGTAATTCCGTCTACCCTGAGCAAACAGAGATATCCGTTTCGTCAACATCTTTCGATCATCAAGACCCTGTTGCCCGGGCAGGTTTCCCGATTTCCTCCCCTTCGAGTTGTTGTCCATGACGCCGTCTAATTCTTCCGTATGGTTTCTGAGAAGTTTTGTTCAGGAACACTACGCTTTACGTTGGCATGTTCACCCGAGTCCCCGTTGATGGGCATCGGGCATTTCCGCCCTGGACTTTTCTCAGAGTTTCGAACTGCGTATCCAGCCTGACTACGTCTGTGTCTCTCCGATTGGATAAGATTTCCTTGGTGTCCGTACATCGGTTCCATCCTTCTCATGCTCACTAATGCTATGTCGCCACTTGGTCGCCACAAGGCTTAGTTGTTTCCGGACGACGTTCATCTAGTTCGATGGACAAGTTTGTGGTTTATTCCAAACCTGTGAAATGGTTAGATTAGAATACACGATGACCCTCCTTGGGTACACTTGACTTCTCGTGAAAGCTTTAAGATGGGTTGGTCCGAGTCACTTCTTGGTGAGTGCTACCTTTTTTTATATATTTCGATCGGAAACTGAGCACAAGTACATAGACTTCTTGTTTCGAACAGTTGCACGCATTTCATTCGGCGTTTGCCGTGGAAACCACAATGAGGAAGAAATCTTGCCTCATAAGATGGTCTCCATCTCGTAACTGGACTGAGGACTCGGTCTTGGCTAGATCGTGTTGTTCGGAGAGCCGAGCAAACCAGGCAATACTCCTTGATCACTTCAACACATCGTACCTCGCGGTGATTACGTTGGTCGTCAGAAGTTAACCTAGCAAAGAAGGTCGAAGAATGATCGCGACACCTTCGGACTACCAAGCGTCGATGTGCATCAGCGCTGTCCAGTGATCGTGTGCATGTTTGTGCCTAAGAGTGACACAAGCACAGAAGCGCAAAGGATTGAAAATGACATCTGGTTTCGGTACTGAGTCGAAGGTGAGCAAAACTTGAGCAAGAACGTGACGAGAATTGTAACGAATCCAGATCGAACGCGGCGGGCTTTCTGTTTCACCTCCGTGCGACTATATTAGTGCCTTTAAGCAACCCGCCGGGGATGTTTTGGCACTGGCATCATTGCCGCGTGTTCTTGCTTCCTTGTCGACCCGTGTGTTAGGATGGCCGCTAGCGGACAAAGAATCTTGTGAAGCGATCCAGCAGTTTTTAATGTGGGCCTCTGGGTGAGTTTCTTTATCCTGCCTTCCCTTCCTTATTTCACACATCCGTCGCGGCTTGGCCACTTTTTCGCCTCTGCTAATCTCGTCCCGTAGAAATGACCATCTGGCAATCGCTATCCGAGCTTTCGACCGACTTGGGTGAGTTACTGGCAGTACTGATTTTCCATCCTCGTCATAAAGGAACTTTTTGCAGTGGTCTTCGACAGACTGATGCATGCGTTGCTCGGTCTCTACGGGTAAGGAATTCCAAACTATCCAGTACCTCAAACCTTGAGCTGAGAGTATCCTCATTACCAGGTGGGAGATCATGCTCACCCTCGATTTCGACTGGGCTGTTATTTCCGGAAAACGGAAATTTCGTTGGCCCCTTGTAAGTTTGGCGCGTTCACTTAACGGAGTCAGGTGCCGATAACCATGTCATGTTGCAGATTTTTTATTTCGCTGGACGATATTTGTTGTTGTTCGCAATGATCGGGATGTAAGGGGCCTGCTATTAATCCTGATTCAGAACTTCATTGACCTGCTTCATAGATTGATTTCTCTTGATACACCGAGGTGAGTCCAACCCCCACTTCCCCGTTCATCGTACATATTCAAAGGAAGACATAGAGCGATCAATTGCCAGGCTCTGTATGTGTTCAATCAGGTTCGTTGCCATTTGGACACTGGGGGAAGGAAATTACTAATTTTCGCGGGAGCTCGCTGGTGACTCCGCGCTTGGTCTGGCTAGCATCAATCTTTCACTTCGCACGCACGTTTTTCAATCAATCTTTTGCACGCTGCCCATTGAATTTACCACAGTATAGCAATTTGGTCTCAGAACAAATGGGTGGTTGGCGCCATGGTCTTGCTCATCCTCGGTCACTGGTCCCTTATCTTGCAAGGCATGCTAGTATGATTTGGTCTCGAAACACATATTGATGCTATTTCTAGGTGTTTTGCTCAAGGTGATCTGGATTGAGGGTGTCGGCTGTACGATCGTCGAGAGTAACACCACCATTCTCGCTGCCACCTTTATCTATTCCATGAGTTTCGATCTCATTGTTCTCTGCCTGACGGCATACAAATTGGCGTGGAGCCGACGCATCTCTGGAACTTCCGGCATCCATAGTAAGCTGGTCCGCATGGTGTTCTCGGATGGTCTGGTTTACTTCATTCTTGCGTATGTTTTTCGCGCCTTTGCTGAATTATTGGACGACTTATGCGAAACAGTTTCTTGGCGAACTTGATGGCTACCATATTCATGATCATCAACCTGAATGCCGTCATGAGCGTCATATTCAATGTTCCTGCGGCCATAGCCTCGACAGTACGTCCTGACATTGTCACCATTTGCTGCAGCTGATTTCTTTCCTACTGTAATACATAGGTCATGGCTTCGCGCGTGGTGCGACGGCTCTATAACTTCAATATAGGGGTCCCGGAGGTATAGTAAGCAGCGTGTTTTTTCGGCATCTGTCAGGAGTTCATTTCAATCACTCAGTCGCTCCGACGAGAGGTCAGGGGTGTTCGCCAATTCACACCACTCGCGTGCGAGGCCCGTGAGAGAGCCCACGACTATTCATGTGGAAGTGAGTGAGTAGTTCCTGCAACATCATGGTCGCTTGAACGTTGTGCACTTGCAGGTCGACACGCACCAACAAACACATTCGCTGTCAGATGTCCCACAATACGCTATGAAGCCCAGCAGCGACTTTCTCTCTCTCAGCGATAAAGAAGAGCATGCGAAAATCGCACGGGTTCTCTAAGTGTGGTACTTATAACCCAATCGGTTCTACTAAGCATGCACACAATCCTTTGAAAAGGCGCTCGGAAGGGGTGAACCTACTACGTTTGTCTTCACAATGCGTTATATCTAGATGTCTATAGCCATTCGTTTGATCGTTGCAATTTCATTTGTTTGTTTTGGACGGAAAGAGTCTAGCTGATCGTGACCGTGACAATGTGACGTGCGTGTTTCTGGACGCGTCTTGTTGGTGTGGTTGGCCGGAACTTCCCCCTAATTCGGACGAGAATGCCGCTCATTCGCATTGAGCTATCCAACTTTAAATCATATCGGTGAGTCTCCTCGGTGTTCATTGCTCGTACGTACAGTGGGACATATCTTTATAGCGGCCACCAAGTCATCGGCCCATTCAAGAACTTTACCTCCGTCATCGGACCAAATGGCGCTGGAAAGTCAAACCTCATGGACGCCATTTCCTTCGTGCTCGGTGTAAAGAGTGCACAGCTCCGAAGTAGCCAGCTGAAAGACTTGGTCTATCGAGGTCGGCGTCTCGCGCGAGGCCCCACTGAGGGCTCGGAGGTTACACAAGACCGAGACGACGCGGAAGATGACAGCGACGGGGAAGACAACAATGGCGAAGGCACTGCAAATAAAGCTTGGGTTCTCGCCGTCTACGAGGATGGAAATAAGAAAGAATGGCTCTTCCAACGCACGTGCGTCTCTTGGGCTGCTCTCGCTAGTCTGTGCATCTCACCGTTTCATAGCATCTCTACTACTGGTGCATCCGAGTACCGTCTCAACGACCGAGTTGTCACGTATACCGTCTACAATGCTGCTCTTGTCTCTCACAACGTACTTGTCAAAGCAAAGAACTTTCTTGTCTTCCAAGGAGACGTGGAAGCCGTCGCTTCTCAGTCACCGCGAGAACTTACCCGTCTCATCGAACAAATATCCGGTTCTCTCGAGCTGGCGGCGGACTATGAGAAGGCAAAAGAAGCACAAGACCGAGCGACCGAGAATGCCACATTCAATTTTACGAAACGGAGGGGTATCACTGGCGAAATAAGACAGTATAAAGAACAAAAGGGTGAAGCAGAGCGTTTTGAGGGGCTCTGTCAAGAGCGAGTTCGTCTTTTTGCTATATCCGTTAGAGATGTCGCTTATATACGCCCCCTAGGACGATCTGATCCTGCGGCGCATCCTATACAAATTGTTCCACATCGAAGAAGCTCTCGAAGCAAATGCAAGAGATATCCAGAAGAAATCACAAGCCCTTGCAGGATTGCGTGCAGAGCAGCAAGCGCATGACAAGGCACTTGAAGATGCCCGTGCTGATCAAGCTAGGGCCCGCACCGCCGTTGCCAAGGAAGAAAAGAAAGTCAAAAAGGCGGAAAAGACCGTTGAATCCAAGGTCAATGGACTTTGATTTCTGATTTACATTATTCGTTTTTTGACACCTGTCTAGGAGCCTGACCTGGTCGCAACCGACGAGAAAATCAAGCATTCCACCAGAAAGACGCAGAATGCTCAAGCTACCCGTGAACAGGTTGAAAAGGACGAGGAACGCCAACAAGCTAAGCTGAATACCCTTCATCGCGATCTCCAAACCGCGCGCAGAGCTGCGGATGAAGCTACAGGTTTGTTGTACCGTTTTCTGGATATCACGAATTTATCACTGTGTCATACCATAAGAGGCATACCGTCAGGCATCCCAAGGTAATACAGCTTTAAGCGAAGAGAGTCTTGCCGAGTACCGTGCTTTGTGAGGCCGTTCTGTTATCGCGAAATCAGAGCGTTTCTCACTTTTGAATCGAAATTAGGAAAGTACAAGCAAGTATGTTGGCAGTTTCCGAACGCCAGTCATTCGAAACGCTGGGGAGAGAAGAAAAGACAGCTTCGCGTACTCTTGCTCAGTTGCAAAGTCGACTGGAAGAGATGGAAACCAAAAAGAACAAGCTCAGCGAAGATGCGGTTTCTCAAGCTGCTAAAAAAGAAGAGGTAATTCGGCCAGTACGGTCTTGCGCCATTTGCCTGATGCATGATGTTAGCTCGAGGAAAAATTAGCGACTTTGCAAGCTGACTTGGTTCGTGCTAAGCAAGAATATGACAATCATCAGAGTGAGCGGACTCGCATAGCGTATGTATCCATGATTGCTCCGACATTTTCACTGGCCTAAACGCTGTCCACAAGCCGCCTTGAAACGGAAGCAAACGAAAAGCTCACGGACGTCTATCAGCGTCTGCTCCAAGCAGGGATCGATAGAAATGAATCAGAACGGGAGGTCAAGCTCAAGGAAGTCCTTGCAAGTTTGCAGCGTGTCTTCCCAGGTAGGCTTGTGACGAGTCTTCATGTCGTGTTATGTTTTTTTGAAAAAAATGTAGGTGTTAGGGGTCGAGTGGTAGATCTGTGCAAGCCCACGCAGCGGAAATACGAAACCGCTGTTTCCGTGATTCTGGGCAGGAACATTGACGCGGTAGTTGTAGACGAGGAGAAGACCGCGATCGAATGTATCGAGGTTGGTCTCATCCATCCACTCACGCATCTCCATCTCAGCTTATTCCGTTTCGAAGTACTTGCGAACGCAACGAGCTGGGCAAGCAACTTTTTTGCCTCTCGACACGATCTCAGTGAAACCTGTCAATGATAAATTCCGCTCTTTCGCCAAAGGAGCTCGACTCGCCGTTGATGTTATCCAGTACGAACCTGCTGTTGAACGAGCGATGCACCACGTGTGTGGGAACGCTCTGGTATGTGATACGATGGAAGTAGCCAAGTATGTCTGTTGGGAGAAAGGTCAAGAGGTTAAAGGTAAGTGGAGGAAAGGAGCAAGGACGCCTTGGTCTCATCCATGATTTAAGCTGTCACGCTCGATGGAACAGTCATCCATAAAAGCGGGTTAATGACAGGTGGGCGAAGCACCCATGGGTCCGGAAAGAAATGGGAAGAAAAAGATGTGCAAGGTTTGTTGAAGACTGTCCAGTCTGATAGTGTCTCACGAAGGAAAACTCAGGGCTTGTGCGGCTCCGAGACAACCTCCTCGCACAATTGCAGGAACTCAACCGCTCCAAGCCGCGTGGCAAAGCTGATGAAAACACTATTTCTGAGATAACGAGGCTAGAGAATGCTATCACCGTGACCAAGGACGATTTGGTTCGTACGCTCACTATTTGCATTGTATGATAACTGGATCGATAACTTCCGAGGTTTCAGAGTGCATTCAAACTTCGCCATAATGGTACAAAAGATGAGCTCAAGCATGTAGAGCGCGAGTTGAAGAAGCATGCGCCCGAGCTCAGGAAGGTCAGCAACTGTCCAAGTTCTCTTACTTCGATCCCACGACCTCTACTTCTGCACAGGCTCAAACTGCTCATACTTCACTGGCTTCGCGTATATCAACGCTTCAGTCGGTTATTGACGAAGCCGAGCATGACGTCTTTGCCTCTTTTTGCACTAAGATCGGTGTCAATCACATCCGAGAGTACGAAGAACGTCAGCTCAAAGTGGCAGAAGAGGAGAGCCAAGCACGAAACAGATTTGATCAACAAATCGCTCGCTTGACACACCAGTGGGAATTTAATCTCTTGCCAGCCTGATTTTATTGTTAACATCACTGCGTTTACTTGCAGAATTCAGTTTGAGGAAGAACAGTTACAGTTTACTCAGAACAGATTGGTGACCCTCAAGAAAACCCAACGAGAAGAGGAGGCGAAAGTTATCGAGTTGGAAGAACAAAAACGCCAGATCCAAGCTGAGATCTCTTCCGGCCAAGAGGCAATGGAGAACCTCCGGATGGGACTCCAGGAACTCAACGAAGCATTGGAAGAGAAGAACAAGGTAGTTGAACAGGTGAAGAAAACGCATGCCCGTGCGGCCAAGGTGCTTGACCAGGCGCTCAAGGAGATTGGGTCGATGGTCCGTGTTCTTCTAACCATACATTCATCATCGATCAGTTTCTGATGGACTTCAGAACGATGAGATCGAAAAACTGGCGCTCGAACGGTCTTCTATGTATCGTAAATGCCGCCTCGAGGACCTCAGATTACCGCTTATGGCAGGTAACTTGAAGAATGTGCCCATGGAAGAGGTGAGACTCTGAACTATTGTAAACATCGGCATGCTCAAGCCGTCGCAGAACCTACGTGACGAAGTGGCCATGGATGTGGATGACGAGGATGGCACTCAGCGACCTAAGCAAGTCCAGGACTACGGCATTGAAGTTGACTTCGATGTATTGGATAATGAAGAGCGTGAGGTAAGTTTACGTCGACCATACATAGAGGTTGAACTCAGCACTCGCAGAGTAACGACCCCGAAACGCTCGCCGAATTCGACGCATCAATCTCCAAACTGAACTCAGACATTGAACGTATGGCGCCAAATCTGAAAGCGATAGAAAGGCTGGACGACGTTGAAGCCCGACTCGTCGAAACCGAACGAGAGGCCGAGAAGGCACGCAAAGATTCTAAAACTGCGAGAGATGAATTCAATGACATCAAGCGCCAAAGGTGGTCTTTCTGAATCACCATATGTGCCAAGATGTTGATCGTCGGTGGTAGATGTGAACTGTTCAATAAGGCGTACAATCATATCTCCGAACGGATTGATGAAGTGTACAAGGACCTTACGAAGGGAAAAAGTGCGCCCATGGGAGGGGTTGCATACTTGAGTTTAGAGGACAGCGAGGTAATCATGAAAAACTTGGTCGTTGTCTTGGATATTAACTTGTTCTCTATAGGAACCGTATACTGCTGGAATAAAGTATCATGCCATGCCGCCGATGAAACGATTCCGAGATATGGAACAGTTGTCGGGTGGAGAGAAGACAGTCGCTGCTCTAGCTTTGCTTTTTGCAATTCACAGGTGAGCTCCATTTCTAAGAGGCATCAGTTATTCTATTTATTTATCCCCCTCAGTTATCAACCCGCGCCGTTTTTCGTCCTGGATGAAGTAGATGCAGCTCTAGACAACACCAACGTCGCCAAGATAGCCAATTACATTCGTTCTCAAGCATCGGATGTCTTTCAGTTCATCGTCATCAGTCTCAAAGGTTCATTGTATGAACGTGGTCATTCGTTGGTGGGCATCTACCGAGACCAGAATGTCAACAGTTCGCAAACCCTCACGCTAGACGTAAGTGCCACCGGGCTTCTATCGTGCTCTATGAGAACTGACGGGCTTTGAAGTTGACCCAGTACGATGAATGAAGCAAGCAAGTATTCCCTGCGCTGTCGTTATTCTTATTGCTTTCACTTGATGTTTTTTGTCAATTTGTGCCAAATCGTTGTTACTCATTGTTGGTGTTCTCGATGTAGTTTTTGTTTTGGTGGGTGCCACCGCACACTCAACTCATAAAGCGATACGATAGGATGCAGTGGGGATCATGAGCAACGTATCTCACATTGACGGGGCATCTGAATCGTCAAGGCTGGGGACAGATTGTGTGAAAGTCAACGTCAGTCCGAATCGCTATCATATATTAGGCCACGCGGTAGTCCTAAGTAGGATATTAGCTCGTCTTATGTAAATGGACTCTGCCACCAAATTCTGCGCTTCGGATGAACTGGATGAGTTCCTCATACTACCCTCGCTCGGCCGTTCTCGTTCTCGGTCAATCTTCCATCTACTCACTTCTCCCTTCCTCACTTTTTTCCCAAGTAGAATCACTTCTCCAGAATGGTAGATTGGTAGAAGCGGAAGAGCTGTTGGAACGGGCTGCGGCCGATCCTGCGCGTGGAAGCACGAGTTCGGGTGACCAAGTGAGTGGTGTGTGATACTCGAACTCATTCATTCTAACGGGAATCGGTTAGAGGGAAACACTATGTTTTATGCATCAGTGCATTGCCTTCGCGTTCATGCGCGAGACCAGATTCCGAGAAGCAACGGCCCACTTTATCAAGGGAGCTATCGACCCTCGTATCCCTGTCTCATACTTTGACGAACTCCGCCCCTCTTTGTTCGGTGAACCTGCTGACCACGAGAAAGATGGCAGTTCGGATTCAACAGACGTCGGGGCAAGCTTTGTCGAGGTCGAGGTCTGGGATGGCGCCAGGGAGTACATGCCTGATGAAACAAGCATAGATGATATCAGTGAGTCAGTTCGCATTTTTCTTCTCTTCCCCTCCCCCATCGCCCCACGCCCTCGCGTGTCAGCCGGTGTCCCTCCCTTGCCAACTTCCACGCACCAATCGACCTGCCGGCAACTCACCCTCTTTCCTCTCTTCCCATATCTCTTACGACTCTCGTTCTTGCCCTACCATCTGCAACGAATAAAATAACATGATGCATGGGCACTGACATTCAGTCGCCACCAACTTAGTCAGGAATTATTCTCCTCATTTGCGTCCCGGCGCAATACCTGGTTCACCAGTCGAGGATGACCCCGCTGGCATAGAGTCATCAACCTCCGATCCTCACACGTCAAGTGGAACGCGTACACATCCAGCAACGATTGCAATGCGTGAAGTGCTGAGGGGAGAAGCCAACGAGATGGTGAAAAGCATTTTAGCTGCCGTGTTGGGGAATGCTAAGATATGGTCAAGAGATGTTATCGAAGTAAGTGTTGCACGTTTCATACTGCTTGTTCATTTGGGCGAAGGGACATCAGGGAATGGTTCATCTTGTCTCGAAATTCGGCTGCCTTACCTTCGTGCCGGGGCTTTGCATATCCGTATTGTTCCCGTGGTCATTTGGCACTTGCATACCTTTTGTTTTCCCGGTCATATTCATTACACGTTCGTACTCTGGCCACTATTTTAACGTTGTATTGTTCCCCTAGATAACATCGACCGCCCTCGGCCTTCTCTATGCCCATGGGCAGGATGTCCCCTCTCTCTTGGCACTCTTTTCCCCTCCTCCCTCGCATCCGTCGGCCTCCTCCTCGCATCCCGTCTCCCGGTCCAGTTCACGACCATCCTCACGTCTCGCTTCTTCATCGCATACATATCCCTCCAACGGCTACCAAGTTTCAGTTCCGCCATCCCCATCATATACAGGACACGCTTCCCACCCTTCGCAGACAACACAGCCCAACCATCAGGGATCTACGCTCCCATTTCGCCCGAAGGTCTTGGCACCCGTGCTTTCGGAGTTGAAGCTTTGGGGTGCATTGTTGGAAATGTGGAAGGTCTGTAGGGATGTTGAGAAGGTCGTGGACATTTTGGTTGGGTAAGTGCTCCTCTGTATGATAGTGTGTGTGCCCCATCAGATTTACATTTCAAAATCATGAAACAGCCTCACGGAAGGAACATATATCGATCCTTCGGTTGTCGATCCACTCGGGCATATATTCACAATACTTTATCCCCCTCAGCCTAATTCATCCATCTCTGCGATCGGATTTGGTATGAGTATAAGTGAACACGAACGATCTAGCTTGGTGAAGAAATGGGGAGCAAGGCTTACTGGGAAAGATATCGAAAGAGGGTTGAAGGTGCGTATATGCTTTCCATCTCTCGTGAACTGTTGTGCATTTTACTCAAATACATTTATCGGTGCTTGTTTTGGAATGGTGCTTTGGCTTTTATCTTACAGCTGTTAACATCCTCACAACCAACGCGGCATCGTCGACCTACTGGTGCCGCTGGCCGCGGAAGGGACAGAGCAACAGATCGAGAGAAAGACGCCCAAAGAGCGGACGAATTGACTATTCTTTCCGAGCTCCGAAATACTAGTCCACTTGCTGCAAAGCGATATCTGGAATGGTTGATTATTGGTCGAGGGCTCGGAAGAGGCGGGAAAGAGACAATGGAGGAGGCGGAATTGTTCGAGGAACTTGTATGGAACTATGTAGAGGAGGTTTTGGAGTACGTTCAGGATGAGAGTATCGGGAAGCTTTGGAGGGCGAAAGGTTCGTGGGCACTCGTGATTTGCATGGATATGCTGCAACCTGCGTGCTAATACATCCATCATAGCGGCATCATATACCTCTTCTCCAGGCAGCTCGGGTACAGCATCTTCGCCACTTCCACCTCCATTGACCATCCACCCGACTCCGTCCCCGCGCTTACCATTCATGTCTTATTTCGCCTCGACGACACCGGACTCCCCATCAAAGCGTGCGCGCATAAAGGGACTGTTACTGCTTCAGTCTCTGAGGGAGGCTAAAAAAATCGTCGGCGACATACAGGACAAGATCACACATGGGGGATGGGACAAAGTCCTCGGTCTTGAGATGGCCATCTTACACTCGAAGGTATGCCGTGCCTCCATCTCCTCCACTCTCATATTCACGGAAGCATGACCACATGACTGTTTTAGATCCCCTCTGCACGCGTTACTCTCAAGACACTAAGTAATTTGCGGGACACGTCGACAGCCGAGGCGTATGCGTCGAGCGGTGGGTTCACCGGAGTAGTTAGCACCAAAACGGGTGTAAGCGCTGCGGAAGGGTGTGGCTTGTCTGATTGGAGCGGATGGTTTGCAAGAAGTAGTGGGACGGTAGGGCCAAAAGCAGAAGAAAAGAGCGTACAAGACGGTGAGATGTTGAAAATGCTGTTGGAGGTTTACATGGAAGATGGGTAAGTCTCGAGTTAGCGGAGGGGCAGTATATTGACAGTGTTTGACACGTTGCAGGGACACGCAACAGACAGCCAAATTTCTCAGCTCGCAAGCGAAAAAACTGGATGCTCTCGATGTGAGTGCTTTCGCTGCTCTGATTATCTTCCCGCATATTCTTGCATGCATCATTCGAATTGGTATGTCTAATGTATGCACTGGTCACACAGATATTATCCCTCGTCCCATCCACTTGGCCGCTTCACACACTGTCAACATACCTCACTCGCTCGCTCCGACGCACTCAGCACATTACACACGAAGGTCAAATCGTCAGAGCTATCTGTGCCGGACAGAACCTTGCCGTACTCGAGAGTACGTTCGAGATTCTGCGAGAGGAAGGCGCGATCGTAGAGGAGGCGGTGAGTGACGACGAAGAAAGTGGGAAAGGGGATGCTGGGATGGGGAGAAGCTTTGACGAAAAAGTCGTGTTGCATGGCAGGCACGAGGTGGAGCCCGAGGTGGAGCCCGTCCACGTGGGAGGCGGTGAAATCTGATTTTGCTGTCGATGCACATGGTGCATCGGTGCATTGTGTTTGCTGGTATACTGAACTGCTCGTTTGCTTTAGGCTACTCTCGAAACCTTAAATTTCGAAGCAAGTCTGAAACTCCTAGAGTTTACCCGCACCGGGACGAGATCAACGTTCCTGACCCGAGAGCTTGTACATCAATGTATCACGCCGTGGATACGTTAGACGTCTCTGTTTGTTGAGAGCTACCAGTGCAGCCAAATTTCAAATGTAAAGGTGGCTCGAGGCTGTATGCGTGAGCATTCTGGAGGGTGGCTTGGCGTGTCATTGAGAGAGTTCTCGACATCTCGAAGAAATAAGTCTCCGGGCATATCAACATGAACTTACCTGTGCCATTTGCCATCACGCACTGGCCTCGAGGATCAAGTTGATGTCACGATGAATCCACATCGTATTCCGGAGTGCTGACGTAACGTCATTGAACGGCCTGCATTCCGAGCCACCCCTTAGCCGAAGCCGCGAGCATATCTCCGATGCGTTGAACCCTCATGAACTTAACAAGCAAAGACGAGCAAATTTGGCTTTTTCTCAGAGAACGTAGTCTCCAACCGGGAGGTTTTGGGGAGGACAGGGCCAGGATATGGTATTTTGTATTGCCTCCATTGGCCTCCTACTCGACTCTACACCGGTTTGACCGAATGTTTTTAGGCCTGCTCTACTTGGTGCGCAACCGCTCTCAGATCCGCCGCCATACTCAGAGGTGGAGAGTGCAAGTGAATATGAAAATTCGATGGAAGAAAGCTTGGACGAGTCGATTGCGGAAGCCCATGCAGACGAACGGCAAATTAAGCTAGACACAGATCGCAGCTTCGTGTTATACCCTGGGGGTACGAAATCACATCGTCTTAATTCACATATACGCTGAATCATATGCTTTGCATCAGAGTCCGGCACTACGCACCCCCGGGATGCACTTCAGAACGACTTGCATGGACTCCTCGTGTCGTTGTTCCGCAAACGTCGTTCGCTTCGCTACTTCCAGGGTTTCCACGATATTATGACAGTCATCTTTCTCACTTTGCCGCAACCCCTTCACCTGGCATGTGCGGAAAGGATGGCGCTTCATCGCGTGAGAGATGCCATGGGAGTTGGACTCGAACCAGTGCTCGGGCTACTGAGGTGAGATCCCAAAGGTGTCAATTACCACTCCTTGATATGTGATTATGTATTTCCAGAGTGCTGAGAAATTTGCTGAGGCTTGTGGATCCCACATACGCAAAGCTGCTCGAAGAGTGAGTATCTTTGAGATTATGCTTGCTTTCAGCTAATCACCGTATGCACCTCGGTGATTAGCACATCTCCCCTACCATACCATGCACTATCTCATCTCCTGACGCTTTTCTCGCACGACGTCCCGACTCTTCCTCTTATCCAACACGTATGGGACTTTCTTTTAGCACGAGAGCCAATCGCTGTCGTATGGCTTGCCGCTGCTGTGAGTATAACTAAGCTTGGCTTCTTTGTTTGTCCGCATTATCTGTCTATTTTTGGACATCATTCTGATGCTTATCCATAGCTTATCTTGCACCGCAAGCCATCTATCTACTTACTCGCAGAACAAGATGAAGATGGGATGATCCACTCTTTGTTGGGTGGGATACCAGAGTTGGTCGATGCAGACGCAGAGTTTTACGACATGCGCAACAATGATGTTGCGCAAGACACCACCAACAGAGCGGACTATGCCGCAGAAAATGTGAGACTCTTTGAGAGATCCACTGCGAGCGTTGCACATGAGCGACCTGACTCTGAAGCTGTTGGCGGGACGGTTGGGTCTCTTGACACTAGCTGGCATATGAATCCACCCTGTGATACGTTCACGCCAGATGAAGACGAGGTGGTCCATAGCGGCAACACGCTCCGAGCCGATAGCTCTAGTCCAAGCTCCAATTTCTTCCCTCTTCAAAATACAGCGGATGGGGATCACGTGGGTAGTCCACACAGCTCGAGTCTAGACTTCGCTGCATCAATTCCATTGCCTAATTCACGGCCAGCCTCACCAAGTGTTCTACCGGAACCTTCTTCCTCCGCACCGTCATCACAAGAGGCGAGATTCACTGATCATCACAGCCGTTCACCCTCACACTCCCCTGACCATGTGCCGTCGCGTTCGGGTTCTTTCTCGAGCCCGGCGCAGCGTTCCTCTTCGGTTCAACTCTGCGGTTTAGCGAACGAACCCACAACACATGTGGAAACGTCTGTCAAAACGAGAACCAAACCTCCGCCACTTTCCCTCACCCGCCTTCTTCGTCAGGCAGACGACCTCTTGAATGCATACCCACCATCCCACCCCTCAGTGCGCCTCACCGAGATTATGGGACCTGACAGTGCTATGCGAACCTGGCGCCCTTCAATCACTGCCACGACCCGAGACGCCGTACCCGAAAAACAGCCGTACGACGAAACTGACGACTACCTGGAAACTCTAGTCAACTCTTCGCATATTGTCATACCCTCACCACCCCCATCACCTCCTCTTGGACCTCGCCTTATGGCAAAGAGAACAAAAAAATCACCGAGGGCCTTGAGCAAGGCTCTCCTGGACCCGCGTAGGATCGGCCGGCGTCTAGGTGCACTCACGGCCGGAGAGCGTAGGCTATTGTTCATGGGCGCATTGCTCGTGGTTGGGGCTGCAGTGGCGCTAAAATCGAGCAGGGTTCCCTGTGTGGACAGCATCGTCAGGGCAAGTGGGGGAGATGGGCTGAAGCGCTTGTGGAACGGAAAATGGACATTCGTATCTTCTGTGGTTGCTGCTTGGGGACGAGGACTGCCATAGTCCGTGAGTTTTCCTTTGATTCACTATGATATTTTATTTTACACGCGAGTGGGATGTAGCTATGCAAGCGGCTTCGATTTGCTGCATAATTACAGTCCTTTTTAACACAAGGAACGTTCTCCCTGCCATAGCTTTTTTTTGGTCTCCGTCAGACAGTTCACCATAATTAAAGAATTCACTTGCGGTCGATTTTCTCTGATCTTGTCTCGTTCCTCAGATCTTAATACTCGGGGAACTTGCAGAGGGTGAGGCACGAGCTGATTGTTGAGTTGTGATGTTGGCCAGGTGATGGACCGTGCCAGCCCAGCGACCAGCAGAAATGATAGACTGGAGCGCTAAAAACCTGAACAGCCTTTTCGATTACTGAACGTCCGGGCGCTTCTACCAACTTGGTTTAATCATTAGTGGCGTTTGAGGGGTATTTGCTCAGGGCAAATCGATTGTTGGACTGCCACACTGGACCACCACATGAAAAAAAGCCCGGCGGTGAAAGCGTCGTCGACTCCTACGGCATTGAAGCTTTGAAGACCCGACTGATTCGTAGGATTCATCTATCAGAGCGCTAGTGGCGGACGACTCCCGGATCTGGTATAGTTTACGTGACGATCAGTGTTACTCGGTTCGGACCTATGCACGGACAACTTAGTCGCAACTTGTCGTCACTCAGAAATACAGCAAATGGATCAGGAACGCCATCGGTCGACCGGCTCCGCCAACCCTCGTGGGAGATTCAGATAGAAGAGACATTGCTGAGGTGTGCCGAAAATCCCGAAATAACCCTAATCTTTTTTTTCGAGGATGATGGAGAACCCACGCCGCTCGAGAACGTATCCAATGCTTCGCTTTCATCGGAATGGGGTCTGCAAAAAG
Source organism: Leccinum variicolor (assembly GCA_038091415.1). Taxonomy (NCBI): domain Eukaryota; kingdom Fungi; phylum Basidiomycota; class Agaricomycetes; order Boletales; family Boletaceae; genus Leccinum; species Leccinum variicolor. The sequence continues at coordinate 48,511 of JBBPOK010000067.1, read as the reverse complement.
GGCGGGCCCTGAATACCACACACGCAAGTGCTCCGATTTGGTGGGTGCACCGGTGAAGTGCCGGACGATCGATCACAAATACATACGGCGTGCCGACCCAGCTTTCCACTGCCGACGCTGCCGTCTTCCTCCGAGAGTGAGGTAGGTCTCACCTCCAATCTGAATTTTCGAATGCGAGGGAGAAAAAAAGGAAATCAAGTGTCCTTCACGGCACTCGGTTAGCACAGAATTGCCAGAGCCAGGTCTACGGCGCAGTCCTAAAAAAAACTGCCCGACTTACAGAAAAGTTGTTCAAGAACTGACAAGACAGTCGACTTCACAGGCATAGGCCGGTTAACAGCTTGACGGTTCTAACGGGTGCTACACACTGCCCGCAGCCCTGCCTCATCGCCGCGATCGGAACAACTAGGTGATTTTCCTCTGTATGCCATGTCAACCAAGGTGGATCAAAAGGTGGAGCGAGCACAATGTTCCCAAGAGATCCTATGTTCAGAAAGTTTGACTCGGCGCCAAGATTAGCGCTATTACTACTTATTATATAATCCCGTGTGTACCCGCGCCGAGCAACAACCCGGGCCCTTCCTGATCGGAGATCAGCGTAGTAGTACGACGCTTTCATTGTTCAACATCAGGCAGGAAACGGCGGGAGCACGTCCCCGAAAAAATCAAGTGGTCGAGTTCTGAACGGCCTGATCTGGAATCTACTATGCTAGTATTCGGACAATGTAAGGATTAGTGTATCGCAGCCCCGAACTCAACCTATCCACCGGTACGAGTTGTCGAGTGCTTGAGCTGCAAGACTAGGTACCCAACTGAGGGACCTGTCGAGATATTTATTAGTACGCCTTTCACACAGCTGGTTAAATATCAGAGGAGTTGCCCCCGTTGAACGTTGAAAGTTGAACCCTGCCAGTGCTCGACGGCACTCATTTGGTTGAGCGAATTCTGATAACGAGAAGATAAAATACGTATCTACACAGGAAAAGGTGCTTGTTTAAGCAATGAGTTTCGTTTATTTGTGTGGATGCTCGGATCAAGAAGCCTTGGGCCTATTTAACCGAACCATCATTGCCAGTGGACGCCAAGTTGTACTAGAATGCTTCCTTCCCCATCCCCTCCACCTCCGTCTCGACCAAGAAAGGTCGTCACTCAGAGGCAATATCGTGAAAAGGAGGGGATGTATTTCAACACACTCCGAGACGCCATCAAGGAGCTTACCGGAGAAGAGCTACCAACACGGCAGGAGATCCTGAAAAAAGGTTGCTTGCGGTCTATCAATTGCTTGAATGACTCTGCTAATACAATCACACCAAAAGCGATCGAATTGCTATTAGTGACCTCGGACACAAGGATGCAGATAGATGCCCAAGTTGTTCCTTCGGCCTCGCATAATGTACTTCAAGTTCCTGTGAACAGCCCGGCAAAATTGACATTAGATCATGCGGGTGGGTGAATACAGTTACACTTGGAATTAATAATGAGGTGCTCACCGTTGCTTAGATTATTTCGCCCAATGGGAAGCCTATCATTGTCCCCAAAATTGGCATCCCAAAAATTCATACACTGCCAGTGGTGGCGCTCAACTGTATCATGATGGTCAGCTAGATCACTCCAATGCAGACTCTAGATTGGACAACGCAGGTAGTTATCAGGGGCACGACAAGGATTCATCAACCTGGTCTTACCATCCTCAGATGTGAAAGGTGGTCGATAAAGTTTCCCGTCCTAGTATGTACTAGTCCAATTGTATATACGTACGGAGTGAGGACTCGTATCAGATGTAACAGAGTTCAGTAGTTGGTACTTGCAACGTACCTGCAAGCGCGACGAGCCAGGCCGGGAAGAGTCTAAGCTGCGTGCTTCCATCGATTTGCAAGTTTTGGACAACGGCATCATATCAGGAATATTTATGAGGGGTGCCGGTGATGTCAAAGGTGGCTGATGGATCACGTGTCTTTTTCTTTCTTCAACCCCGTCGAATCCCCGAGGCCTCATGATGTTTATTGCCCGTACCAAGGCTAGCATCAAGTTGTAAAGACAACCTGTAGATTGACACGGCGACCAAGCACGGGCGCAATCCTAGGATAAAGGACCAGCGACCAGCGATATAAACGATTAGCGTCTCCCTCACCGCTTCATCGCGCACTTGAACCTCTTCCTATCGTTCACTCTTCTTTCTTGGCAGGCCTCTTTCTGCTTCCGTTTCGGGCTTCGACGAGGAATACGAACCGAGCACACTCACGCTATCCCTGAAAGGCTTGGGCTCCCGCATCGGAGCGAATCGGATCAATTTGTTGGGCGTGATTGGCATTAATGTCCTCTGACCGATCCATCTTTGTTTTTCATCGTTACCTAGACGATCTATACCTTAGCGCTACGGTGTATGATGTCATATCACACAACGAATGAGGTGAGAGGCCCGTTGTCATGCCATTATCATATCCCGCGTAGTAACAATGTTGTCCTGTCTCTCCCAGCGGGTAATAATTTACGGCTCGTTGCATGCCCGGTAACCACTATTGAGCTAATCTGCTCACTGTCACCACCGATAGACGCCCGCCGCACCACGTCACTTTCTGCTACTTCCGACCGTTGTGCCAAATGAAGGTGGTGAAAATATGATAATTCTGATCTAAAACCTCGCTTTCAAATGGTCGGCTCATCTGCTGCGCGATGGTGTATTCCAGTGCGTTGCGTGTATAGAATAGGTATCTTCTTCGCCACACTCTATGATATCCGACTCGGAGTCAAAACTTCATTGACCAAGGACCTTGAGGTTTGGCACGTTTGCTACGTGTCTTAGAATTCGTACTCATCGACATGCGGTCTCAGGCTGTAAAAAGGACGCCGACGATCGATGAGTCTCTAGTACGTATACAATATCTTACTGGGTGATTTGTTTCAAGTGCTTAGCGGGAAAGATCGGGATGAAGTGCATCAGCGCCGCGAAGGCACCGCGTAACATGTGACTGACGGATTGTTTCCGGCAAGTAACCATCTTGCCGCCTACGCCATGATTACGGACCTCAGGCTGATCCGATGGCGGTCGGTCATAGCGCGCGTGGAGCTATGGCTCACGTACATAGATTTTACGAACTCGGATTCAGATCAGTGACATCATTCATTGAAGAATTTTCTCAGTCTTACTGTAAATTATTAATGATACCCACTTTACTATATCGCTGACCGGAATGAAGAACCCGCACCACTTGGCCGCCTGCCTCGTAGTAGGTGACGAAGGACAATATATTGTAACATGACGAGAACCTCAACGAATCGGAACTCGGACACTCCGTACCACAGTAGTGCAAGTCATTGAAACATCCTAAATATCGCTGCTTCAGAGGAAAGTAGTAAGAGATAAACGGCCAAGTGAATTGCAGATCAGTGACTCAGTACCAGTGGCCGCTTCAACGACAATGGCGCTAATTATAGTCCTACCAAAATCGCAAGAAACTCGGGGATTCCACTGCACATTGTCCACATTTCCGACCAAAGTTGGCAAAAAATCTCGCGGAGATCACCGAACGTGGCGGGCATCGGATGGACACAGACTTTGCATACTTACCCGTATCAAGTAAAAGCTGTACAAACCTCCACGCGGGTAGAACCCTGTTGACGTTTCCATGTTGGTTGCATCTCATCGAGGTTACCTCACAGGGCTAATCTGCTCTCTTTGTCTTCCGATCGTGGACACTACAGTATTCCACTCACTGGCAACATCGGAAATCGGGGTTTCGTCACGATGATGGTCCCTTCCTTGAAGAGAGCAAGGAGCACAGGGCATAGTCTACCAGTTTATTAATTGTCATCCCTGGGATTGGTAGATGGCGGCACTCTGTAGCAATACCGGTACTTCCCGGAACTTCTTTTCCTCCGTTTATAGTGGATTCGGTTGGAAGCGAATAGTAAGTTACGTGAACTTCGGATGCCCAGTCCGACGCGACGTTATAATACTTAATGCTCATCACAAATGTCATACTCTCGAACCAAGGCTCAATCAGTTGCGAGGACTGCAAGATGCTATATCACCCATACCAACCTCTGGCACACAGTCCGTCGCCGTCGTCTCGGCAGAGCAAGGTTATACTGCAAAGGGAGTATCGCGAAAAGGAAGTAGAATGCTTCAAGACGCTTCGGGGCGTCATCAAGGATCTTACTGGACAGGAGCCACGCACGCGCGAGGATATCTTACGGAAAGGTATTTTTCGTGTTGTTCCGAGGTTGCCAGCTGCTAAACACCCTTTGCGTGAGAAGCAATTGACATGCTTCTAGCTGCTTTGGAGATTAGGAAGCAGAGCGAGAACCACTGGGAGGTTAATAGTATGTCTACTTCTCCAATCATGCTACTCGCCAAACATGACACATTAGCTCACATGGGCAAGTCAGTCATATTTACCCAATCAACATACTCATCCGGATTTTCTGTAGATCACTCGACTCAACCCCCTCACTGGCCCTCAAATTGGTATGCTTCGGCTGAGCCTGATGGGTTGTCTTACCATGATCATACACTGGCATATGATCAACAGTGCCACACCATGTGTAGCTCCGCTTTACCCAGTATTGGATATGGTGAGGGCTTCTTCGATTACTATAATCATTCTCTTGGACAGTACCCTGGACAATTTTCATGAATGTAGCTATATGTCCTCTTCTCTCATCTCTTCGAATCGTGTAGCTATATATGTGGTTCCGGATCTCGTGCGCAGAACAATTACTGGACCAGTCATGGTTATTATGTATATTTCCTTAGTATGGACATCGGCTTTGTACTTAGTTGCTTTTCGTACCCCGTCAACTTAAACCTACGTGTTTCTTAATGGCTGCGTCCACCAACTCTACCATACCGATCATTGCTTCCTCTTCTAGCGTACGACCAAGAAGTTGAAGTCCGACAGGTACGCCGGGGAACACGTCCGGATGGTCTGGTGGTGTCAATATCACAACTAGTCGAGTGCACATAGAAACATACAAAGTCTATAAAATGCCTCGTCCTCATGGTTGTGGAAGTCATGAGGAGCTACGGGCAGGTCAACCTTGGGGTCGACGAATGTCACAGGAAACACGGCGCAAGTGTAGTCCATCGCATTTCCAAGGGTCGTATAAAAGGAATCACTGAATGCGGAGAAATAGGTGGGTCCTGGTAGGTGTAAGTCGGAATGTAACTCACTAATTCAAGCCGTGTGGACAAGCAGTATATGCTACGGCAGGTGAGATGATAGCATCCACTGGTCTGCCAGTATTTGTTCTACTCTTTGTTGCATTCCAGTGGTCTAAGTACGCCTTGCGGAGTGCACGTTTTTCTGTATGAAGTTGCCATAACTATGTATAAAACAGTATGTGCCAGTGAGCCACGTTCTGTCCACCAACATCGCAAACATACCTCCCACGTAGTTCTACTTCTCGGATGTCCAACCAGACTTTTCACGAGCGATATCTCCAAGTCAAAGGGATGGGGCTCCTCCTCGGGGCTCATTGAAGTGATCAGGGGTTCACCAGAAGCTTCGCAACTCCTGCGATAGTCCTCGCCTCCATCAGCAGCCAGAATAGTTTGCTGCATCATAAAAGTTGGATGGCGTTCCTAATCATAAGGTATAATCTTACAGCATTCTTGTAAATGTCAACGTGGTCAAGTGGCTCCCAGTCAATAACTACGACAACTGTTTGAGATTATGAATCAAGGTAAAAAATGGAATAACTTACCCTGGTGTCCTTCTTTCTCCAATACTTCTTTGACTATATTCATTGCCCGAATGAGAGGAGGATGTGGCTTGACCACTTTGTTGTCCCACAAGATAGCGAAACACATCCCTTTGCCGTGTCCGTGTTCCACTAATTGGTATTCTCCCTCATTCCACCATTTTCGAATCGCGAGCGGGTCGCGATCCCAGGGACGGGCATCTATGATTGCTTTTGTGAAGAACTTCAATGCAGAGACAGATGTTGTCATCGGTCCAAGCACAGACGAGATGGATTCCTGACCCATCAAGGTGTTGGCAGCACCATGATATGGAAGACGTTCGTACGAGGGCCGAAGGGTGTACAGCCCACAAAAGGCGCTGGGAATGCGGAGAGACCTACACCCGTTCTGGATCAAACTTTATCCTGGATTGAGAACAAAAGCATTACCCGTCTATATCAGTGCCCACTCCCAAGGGGCTGCCCCTCATTGCAAGGAGCGCACCTTCTCCGCCGGAGGAACCACCAGGGGTAAGTTTCCTGTTGTAGGGGTTGGTCGTGCGGCCGAATACATTGTTGTGTGTTTCGCCCCACTGCATGATAGTAATGTCAGACCGGTTTTTGGCATTGTCCCATGATCTCGTTTTGGATAACCGACAGAACTGACCATGAGCGTCTGTGGCACATTAGTACGAACAAATGGTACTGCTCCAAGTTCGTACAGCATTTCCACTAGAACACAATCATCATCTGCAAACTTCCCGATGTTGCAGGCATATCCTAAGGGGTGTGATGTCAATGATCGGCAAATGCTTAATAGAACTATCGTTACCCATGATAGTTTCCAAGCCTTTCATTGTAAACTGATCTTTCAACGAAATTGGTAGGCCATGAAAGGGGCCCATTGGTTCCCCACGTTCCACCAGATACCGATCGACTTCCTTGGCCCGATTGAGGGCTCGCTCAACAAAGATTTCCGTGAGACAGTTTGTCTGAATCAATGATTTGATAGTCCGAGACGAGATACACAAATAATAAACTCACGACCTGATGCGCGATAATAGCACTTTTGAGGTACGCGGTTGTGACTTCTAAGCTTGTGTATCCCGAGGTCACGTCGGCGAGCAAGCGGGCCAACGCGGACACATCCTTCGTACCGAGGTCGATAATGTCGAGTTCTCGTGATGATAAGAGTCCACAGTCCTCTGTGACAGAACGAACATCCATACATGTATCCGATGGCAGTTTGATCTTCCACTCTTCTGGGATGGATGCATTCTGAGCCGCTTTACGATCTTGACACAAGGATCGCCAATCCGAGGTTCCAGGGATGCTCGTTACCCTGGACATAGCGACCCTATTCTATAGTTTCTGATGGAGGTCGGAGGAAAATATGCGTCGTGGAACAGACTATGTCCTGTTGCTGCGTCCTTTCCCTGATGGTAGATGTGCTGGAGTAGAACCGTGGGTTTGATGGTGCAAGCGTGGAAAAGTGGGCGATCGGATATGGTCCAATTCCTTAGGTGGAACACGCATTCCTGTAAGACAGTAGAGGACGCTGTATCAGTATCATCCACTCTTCGACGTACATAGCATAAGTAAGAGAGAAGTTCTTGAGAAGTGTCTCCGAGTCAAAATGTAACGTTACCGCGTTATCCATGTCGGCACCGCCTGAATACAGTTCTCTCAAAAGAACTTGTACATGTACAAACATATCCCTCGTGTCTTTTTTGAGCACGAATTGATACATCCTCACATCGGGGGGTGAATACATGGCATGCGATCTACAAACTATTGGCAACATACAGTTCATCGATCACGAAACTTCTCAAGAAACAGACTCGGAATGACCGAGTGAGTATACAGCTAGCGTTTCCTTTTGTACCTGCTACGTTAACCCCACAGGTTCCATCCTTGACCACACGGGAACAATCGCATGAAATGAACGATGCGCTGTGAAAGCACAAGGTGTGCCAGTGGGGTGTAACTCCGAGTCATTTTCAACGGAACCCGACCCAAGAGCTGTGATGACCTGCTTCAAGTCACGATATGCAGGCAGGACGATCATCGTTTTCATAGATCGAACGATGAATGCTCCGTGTATGCTGCACCAGGCCGGGTGATGGGTAAAACCAGCTCGAACCATTCTAGGTCCGAATTCGGTCGTGATTTAGCAGTCAAGCGGTAAGCCACGACCTTCTGCCAGTGGTCGCCTTGCCTCGCGCCGTTTTCTGCTGGCAATGAAATTAAATTTTCGATTGAAACGAGATGTTCGGGCAGCTGAAGATAGCGTAAGCCATTTTTAAAAAAGTACAAGAAACGCTTCATGGATTGCTACCTTTCTGGTGGTTCGTACTCCAATCAATTTCTTGCTCCAGTATAGCTCCACGCCTAATTTATAGACCATGGTGAATACGGGCATTGGAATCGAACTTGAAATGAACGAGTTCGCACCTCGTCCGATCGGTGGAGAACGTTTGCTCGACAATGCTTCGGAATGGTGCGCTATACATCCTTTTCAAATCTCCGGTTAGCCCGAGAAGCAAGAAGACTATGAACGAGATCGTCACGGTCGTCCAGCGCCGCAATTCAACACTGGTCATCTGAGATGCCACTCGTATGTTGGGACGTAGACGATTATGTCAATGGTCGAGTGGATGGCTCCCCGTCCAGGCCAAGGTGTTACTGGATATGCAGCGCCAACGGGGCGACGGATATCAATGACGGAATAAGCCCGTACAATATGCTAACCATCCCTGTTGCAATTAAGCGCCGGCTCCACGCCGAGCTTACGCCTGCCAGTGGTTCTCCCATCATTCTGTGGTTCCACCGGAAATTTCCTCGGATGGTAAGGCCTGGGCACGACTCGTCAGTACGTGGTCTCTGACTTCGCGTACTACACACAGGCATATGTTGCAGATACTGCACCGACTAGTAGAGGGAGCATCCAGACGAGGGAAAGGCAATTGACGGTGCCTTGTAACACCTGGAAGGCAGCCGACGTCCAAATAAATATAGAACCGATATTGTTCAACAATATATTCTGGGTACTACCTGGCTGGTGAGCCGGGAGCAGCAAATTGGGCATTCCAAGGAATACCATACCGAGAGCAATACAGGCGCAGGGCATCACTAGACAGAGGACGAAGTCGACTACCGTATTGACTACTGCGTGGGTCCCCTTTCTTTCCTGTGCCGCCTCCCGTCTTACAACTCATTGTTTACAAGGGTAGGATTGATTTTTTATATCCAGTTCACCATACTCCGTATTGTTTATCTGGTTTTTATAGGAAAAGCAGCTGTCCCTCGAGAACCATGCTGAACTATTGCATGAAATAAGGTGAGCAAATGAGTTGACCCTTACATGTGTGGGTTACTCGCGCTCGTCGTGAGTTCGAAAGGATATCGTTGCCTAACTATTATCTCGTCTACTTTTCAACCCATTCCTCTCGTCTTAAGGTATCCTACCAATCTATTTTCTTCTTGGCTCCACCACGACCAGTGAAGCCCCATTCAATCTGGTTCGCAATCTTTATCGCTACCCCCAGGTCGGAAGCAAATCTAGCATTCCATGTTTTTGTCAGCGAAGATCAAGCCAATAGACCGAAACAACTTACGACCATACTGCAGCAGGGTTCTTCTGGAAGAATCGACCCACGAGAACAACGTCGGCTTGCCCGTTTTCCAACACTTTCTCGGCAACCACACCACTTGTGATCGACCCAACACACCCCACTACGACCTTGTCACCGACAGCTTGCTTTACGGCGTGTGCAAACGGTGCTTGATAGGCTGTCCCGCCCTTGATGATGGCTTTGGGGTGGCTCCCGCCAGTAGAGACATCCAGGAAATCGACACCGCGCTCCGCAAGTATTCTTGCAAGCTTAACAGTGTCTTCAAGTCGCCAAGAGGGCTCATCCGCGAGAGCTTCTTCTAACCACTCCGTTGCAGATATCCTGATGCTCATGAGTTCGATGACCAGTGAGTTACCAAATGGTATGTCACATACCTGAGGAACAGTGGCATATCATCCGGGATGATGTCTCGAATGGTATCGACCACTTGCAGAGTTAAGCGAATGCGATTTTCGAAGCTACCACCGTACTCGTCCGTGCGCTTGTTCGTCTGTGGACTCAAGAAACTGAACAGCAAGTATCCGTGCGCATTGTGAATCTCGATCACATCGACGCCAGCCTTTAGCGCACGTTTCGCAGCGTCGGCAAACGCAACTACGACTTCGTTGATCTGGGCTGTGGAAAGCTCCTTCGGCACGGGAAAGTCCTCGTTGAACGGTACGGCCGAGGGTGACCACACGTTATCGGGCCATCCTCCGACGTTCTCGGTAGCCGCCAATCCAGGTTGCAACCACGGAACAACTGTGGATGCCTTGCGACCAGCATGCGCAAGTTGAATACCGACTTTCTGATTTTGAGAATGGGCGAACTCGACGATCTTGCGGAGCGACTCGGTCTGGCTATCGTTCCATAAGCCAACGTCTTCTGGAGTTATCCGTCCTTCGGGTGCAACGGCCGTAGCCTCGATGATGGATAGACCCGGTCCCCGAGTAAAGATACCGCCGACTGGGCACGTGTCAACGAAGAGGCCTTGTTCACATAAAGCGGAGACCGTCACTCACGGTGAGCTAGGTGCCAAGCGGTAAAATGACCGTCTTCGGCAGAATATTGACAGAGTGGAGAGAGCTATACAGTTGGTTTCCATTGGCTGCTGGACCACGCGGGACTGGACGAGAGCACTTACGAAGATGCGGTTATGGAATGTGGTTCCTCTGATTTTGATGGGCTGGAACAACTTTGGTATCGGTTTGCCGTCTGGCTGCGGGTCATATGCAGTGCCAGCAGCAGGCACTTGTGCTGGAGTAAAGTAAGATATACCGGGCGCGGGTTTGTTCGTTACAGAGAACATCGTGTCGAGGGAATATGGCGAGTAGTGTGAAGTTCCATGGAAGTCCAGTTCTGTCGTCTTTTTATATCAGACTGGTGAGACTCAATCAAAGCTTGTCGGAACATTATACAAGGCTTTGCTTAGTGAGAGTGAAGCCTGAGTGAACGTCCATGATGTTGCTTATCAATTACTTAGTAATAGTAAGGCATCTATTTATGTAAACACGGCCCAAAAATAACGATCGGGAGAGAGATCGTCAAAATGTCGCCATCGAATGCCAGTGCGTATTACCCACTATGATGCATGACTCAAAGTGCATGATCCGTGATGTTCGCGATATGTCAGAATACTCACTGACAACTCATGTCTACATACAATACAACTCCGGCCCATTGTGAGAACACGCAAGGACTCCCGCTGGACCGGTGCCTCTGATGTTTCAAATTTCATCTGCAGCGCTCTGCTTATCGACTTATCAACAGGAAAGATGAAGATGTGGCGTGCTTTCAGTAAAGCGCGCGCAATTAGTGTCTCCAAGGTGGCCTGTTTTGCGCAAAAGGACCGGTAAGCATGAAAACACCTTACATGACACATGCTCAGATCAGATGGCCCGAGTCGGACTCGTGGAAAATTCAATTCCGTGACTTTTTGCAACGATCATTGGATGAACTTTAGCACAAGCTCATGCAGTTGCGTTTCCCAAGCCTCGACCCAGAAGTCGGAGGCAAGAACGGTTGCCTTCGCTGAGTAAATTCATAAGCAGCGACCACTGACGCGAAGACGAAACTGAGTCACTGGGCCAGGACGGTGTCTTCTACTTCCGATCAAACGCCATCCTGAAAATAAGAATAGAATATCGGATCTTACTTCGTGAACCGGAAGCGACCTAGCTAGTCATGTTCTACAGTTGGTAGAACGCACGGACAACCGGAAAAAAAGTTTGGTGATCCCGGAATACGACAATGACATCCAAAACTTACCCGCTGCCTTGATCCTTTACTACGAGCGCATTTCAGCTTCTCGTTACCTGTAGGCGTTGAATCAGTCACGACTGGATCACGCAGAATGGTAAGACGCTCGGCGTTTGTTCGTCTACCATCAGTTGCAATACCCTGGTTGTCATACGAACAAGTACGCAGCAATATTGCAGCACAAGATTTCGGTGAACAGTCAAATCGCGTAGCAAGATCCGAAGCACCCAAATATAGACTTAGATAGAAGTCTTACTCGTAAAGAAGATATCCGTAAATAAATGGAGGATGCTCACCATAGATATGCCACAAGCGCTCAAAAATGAGTACATACCGACATCGCGTTACATTCCTTTTCACAGCTTTCTGGCGCTGCTTTCGGTAATGACGGGTGACGAACAAGGGGGTATGGCGGTGGATGAACTCACCAACTTAGGGAGCGTGATCGTTCGAATAGCACAACGATGGGCGGCAATCTCGTGACGTGTGTCAGCAGGAAGATCGGAGCGATATGATGGCCTATCTAGTTACCGCCAATCCTGCATCATTCCTAAAGGGACTATTGGAAGACGGAAAGAACGCAGTTGAGAGGGAATTAGGACGGGCCATGCGAGGAAAATTCAGGAGAAAAATAGAATATGAACTAGTTCTCCAGCAACGCCAGCACACGAGTATTTTGATTCGCGGATACGAGGAAGTACGAGAAGGGCTGTCCCTGGGCAAAAGATACAGGCTGGAGTAGACAGGGCCCGAGATATCGATGCATGGTCGAGGTCAAAGGACTAATCCCAAGCTGAAGATGGCTCAGTTGGGAGCTGCGTTCGAGCGGAGCTGGACGTGGTTGGGGCGGAGAAAGGGAAATCATGTGGCAAAGCTAGAAGCAGGCGAAGCGTCAATGGCGATAATTATGGCACATATTTCGAGAGTGACCTACGCGTCCAAAATGTATGTTGTCGTCGCCGTCGCCTACGTTGACCAGATGGCCGGTTAGCGCGCACGGTCCATTCCCAAAAGCGCGGCTCAAGGTTTATTTCGCACGTGCAACTTTCCTCACTTGCGCAGTTACCACTGCACCCCCCGCCCACCTCGGAACGTGGTCTTAACCGTTGCTGCCGCTAAACTTTCAGGGAATTACAGTCTTTGCTAGACTGCTGAATACGAAAACGAGGTTACCAAGAGTGCGGAAAGTGCTAGTTCTGAGCGGCGACCGATCGGAAAACCCAGCAATTTCGAGCGGAGTGAGTTACCCCTCTACTCGTTCTCCTCTCCTGTCGTACCCTGCGCTCGTCTGACCATCTCGTCGTGATGTTCTTCTGCGGTACTAACGTCCTTTCCAACATGTTTTTCGTGTCGTTGCTCCGCGCCTATCTGCTTACGCAAGTAGAAGATAATTTGTGTTCAACACCGGTCACCACTCTTGTTGCCATCCCCAATGGCCAACGATCAGGCTAAGAATGCTGGCCCAGTCGCTCAAGAGCAACCATATCCGCCCGCTATGCCTCCGTATGCTCAGCCGCTGGGCACCGCCTATCCTCCTGGGTACCCCATTTATTATGCTCAACCTCCCGACTCGAACCACGGCGAAAACCCCAGCGGCGCGCCTCCTGGACCGCAATACATGATACCGTTTCCAGCGGCGCCTGGAATGGTGATCCCTTATCCGCCCCCTCCTCCTGGACAGAGTGGGCTATTTTTTTTTCGTTGCTCATGCACCTTCCTCACAAAAAATAGATTTCACGCAGTATCCTCAATCTACGCCTGCTACTACCAATGGACCGCGTGCCAAGCGCAGGCAGGTCAAGATGGCGGTCAGTAGCTAGTTCTGATCGCGTATCTCGTATCTTTGACGGTTTTTCAAGTGTACCAATTGTGCAAACGCATGCAAACGCTGCAACGAACACCGTCCATGTGAGCGTTGCGTCAAGTACGGTATTCAGAACACGTGTATGGACGGCGTTCGCAAGGAGCGCCAGAAAGGGATAAAACGTGGCCCATACAAGCGCAAGAGCAAGAATTCTAATTCAACAGAAGATACTTCTTTCATCGGTATGTACGAGACTCTGATCCTTGTCAGCCAGTGTGTTTATTTAGGCAAACGTCATCAGCAGAGAATGGTGAGCCTGAATGGCAAGGAACAAATGAAACCCCCCCGCAGCCCCCGGCTAGCACTCAGCCCTCTCCGCCCATTCAGCAGATGCCCCACTATCCGCCTCCTCCGGAAGGGTTCTATCCCTACTTTTATCCGCCACCGCCAGGCTTCGTACCTCCCGGACACGAGGGTCAGGCTCCAGAAGGCGGAGCCAACGGCACGAGCCAGCCTCCTATGATTTCATATTATCCGATAGCGCCTCCCGGCTTCTTCCACCACTACGCTTCAGTCCCTCCAGGCGCATATCCTCCACCTCTAAATGGGACTCCGGTAACTACTATTGATCCCGTTGATGCGTCGAAGAATGTGGGTCAATCTGCGGGAGCCACGGGACAGACTAATGGTGCGACTGCATCTGGAAAAAAGCGATCTCGTGCCAGTAAGGGTGAAACCAAGACCAAGAAGCGAAAGGCAGCTGCAGTTGTAGTTGCAGTTGTGCAAGAGAGCCCGGCCTCTGGCGGCACAGCTGGAGGGAGTGACCGAGCTTCCAACCCGGCGAACAGCCCTGCCGAACGTGACGACAAATGATTTGCTGTGTCAACAAACATGCCTCTACTTTTTCCTTGTCAATTTTGTTTTGTCTACTCCATGTTTGATGTTCTCGTCTGTCATCTATGATTCTCTGACATTGATTCGCCGCTGCTTTTCTAAATGCTCGATTTGAATTGAAGATATTCTGACGGCTCTATGAGATATCAAAATCTCAAAGTCATCCGAGTTCTCTTTGACCTTTAACCTGGTCCTATCCAAGGTGCAGTGCAATGTGATCTTTTGGGATCGTCTTATTGGTCAAACAGCTGCGCGATGTTCGCAGACTACCATTCAATTACAAATCGAGCATGTAGTTAGAACTTCTTTCTCCTTGTCCAGTTATTTCTTGCCTCTTTCCCCATCTCCATGTGTTACCCCTCCGCTTGGATGGAATTCTTGGTCTTGAGCTATGTTTTTCGCTTTCTGTAGATGCTGTCTTGTTGTACGTGTTAAAATCGAGTAGGTGTTGTTTATTATGTAGGTTCTTGACAGGAACAACCTGATGTATTTCGACATTTTTCTTCGTGCTTGAAGGAGGTCCAGGCTGAGTTGTACAAAGTAAAAAATAAAGAATCCTGTGATGTTGGTCAGGTCGGTTTTGCGATCCCTGTAAGATGACTGGTTATCCCATACCTCCGTTTATGATGAGAGTGTCTACAATGGGGCCGTAGCGTGTTCCATAAAGACTTGCGTCGAACCTACCATCCCTGAGTCCGAGTTGTGGCGGACATGAACAACGAACGGACCTTCCTTCCAATTTGAGCGACGTTTGTTTGGTTCACAAGCTTTTGCCAAACACGTCGGTTAAATTTTGGCGTTCCGTACATAAAGCACCTAAAAGTGTTTCTTTTCACCTTTCGTCCAACCTCTAAAAATCACGATGTCGGCTTCTCGTGCTCTTCGCCAGCTTGCTTGCGCATCTTCTCGGACCCTTGTGCGCGACGCACTGCGAGGCGGTCGGTCGCTGAGTCTCACCGCTCGTGCTGTACCCCGTATGGCGCTGTCGGCGAGAACGTTTGCGACCACTCCTAGCCGATTCTCAGAGGGTTCCTGTACGTCTTCGCTTGGTTCGATAGCGAGGCAACTGATGGCTGACGCAATGCCCTGCAGCGGACGTCCTCTTTTCACAAAAGCTGGCCGAGGAGCTCAAGTACGAGAAGGAGAGCGTGTCGACGGAGGAGCCCGAGTTTCTACAGACGTTCAAGACTCAGGGCGTGTGGACGGTCAGTTTCGCCTATGTCCTCCCTTTCCTGCCCTCGTTCTCGTTGTGCTCACAGACGGGTCGCGTTACAGATCGAGGACCTGGAGGGCAACGACGAGGTCACGATCACGCGCAAGTTTGGTAACGAAAAGTGAGTGTGCGCTTTGTTGGAGTGGCGCGCGCCGAGACTCACGGACGTGCAACTCACAGCATCCGCGTCATGTTCTCGATTGCGGACATGCAAAACGCAGAGGAAGAGTCCGAGTTTACCCAGGACGAGGACAGTGGGGAAGAGGACCGGAGTCAGTCATATCCCACGCGGGTGTCGTTTGCGGTGACGAAGGTCGGTCTTGTTTCGTGTTGAGGGTGACGTTGCGGTGACGAGCGGGTTGGGCACAGAACAACGCCAAGGGATCGCTCAACGTCGACACGATGTGTCAAGAAGGGGCTTTCCTCGTGGACAACATCTCGTTCTACCCTGACGGGGCGCTCGGCACCGAACTGACTGCAGAGGCGGACTGGAAGCGGCGTGGGCTGTACATTGGCCCACAGTTTGACACGTTGGACGTGGTTGTTCAGGAAGAGTTTGAAAAGTGGTTGAACGAGCGGGGCGTAAACGAGAGCCTTGCGACATTCATTCCTGAGTACTCGGAATACAAGGAACAAAAGGTGCGTATGGATGGCGTGCTGTTGAAGGAACTGCGGCTGATTTTTGTGTACAGGAATACGTGAGATGGTTAGATAATGTCAAGTCTTTTGTTGACGCCTGAGACTTTGTGCTTTGATACGTGGAGATTAGTTATTGTATGACACGAATGGCATCACCGCTCACGTCAGCTTCCCGGTGTGAATGTCCGAGTACGGCACAGAACATTCTCGGCCACACCAGCTTTGTCCTCTCCAGTACTGCGCTTCGTAGCACGTATAAATTGGAGAGCTGAACATGACTCACTCTCAGCTTCTCCTGAATGTCTTCTCCGATCCCAATCCCCTCTCGCGCTTCTGCCTCTTCCGCGCTGTACGTTCCAGTACACAGACGCTCTCCGGGCTCGTACACATCTAGTTCTTCTCGGGCATCCTCGCCCTCCCCTTCAACGAGCATCTCCATCTCGCCATCTTCCTCGCCCATGTTCATGCACCGTCCACGTATGTATCTCTGCGGCTTGTCCAATTTCGATCGCTGACGTCACCAGTGTCCTCAGCCGTACCGGGCGTTTACTCACCCGCAGAGCTCCTCCTCCTCTCGTCTTCCCCCCTGTCCAAGCTCTCAAAGGAACATATGGACGCTCATCTGCGCGCGACCGCACCCGAGGTCTTGCAGACGCGCAAACAGCGCAAGGCGCAGGCGTGGCATACGCATAACCAGAAGCACGGCAGAACGCCTTCGCGGGGTTCACAAACATCCGAATCGGAAGAAGATAGGGCGAGGTCGTGGAGAAGACCTTAGAGTCAATGTCATCGCATTCTTTCGACCAGAGGGGAGGAGAATGGACACCGCATTACGAGACCTAACGCATTGATTACAACGATATCACATCTCATCCACTAAAATACGCAAGTTCCATATGCATAATAGATAAATACACAATGGTTCGAACAGCCTACGCGTTGGTAAGACCTTTCAACCAATGTGACAGCTCTTCCTGTCTCAACGCGACCACAATCCCCAACAAGCAGATCAAGGTTACCCACATGTGGCCTCCACTGATGCTGATTACCTGCTTGCACCAGACTTTGTGCTCAATAAGTTTGCATTCAAGGTTGTGGAGAAACGAAATTCACTTTGTTCTGGTCCTCGGAGCTGCCGCTAGGCGCAGGCAGAGGGCGCCGAGGGAGCGAGGCGCCAAGCACGTTCTTCAGCCAGGATTCTTTCTTCGTCTGATGGGGGAAAATAATCTACAGCGTCCTATAACCAAAACAACGGACTTACGGTGTAAGGGGGAAACCTTGACCCCAGTATCATGTCAATCCTGAGCATTTTACCGCGTTAGTCTAGTGAGCACACCACACACCATTCACACGTACCACCAAGGTGAGTCGAGCGAAGCTCTCTGGTGAGTGAACAGATCAAAGGTAAACTTGCGCCCGTGACTACCAGCTAAGCCGAATTCGTGTTGGAGACCCGTCAGCGCACCAATCAGAGAGATACTCACTTCCACTCGGTCCGATACCACCGACCGGGAGGCCGTCAGCTAAAAAACCAACCCGTCAGACCAACACAATCCACAAGAAAACCACAACCCACTGCCGCAATGAATCAGCGTTTCATTGGCGATGGCCGAGCCACTCTGCGTGTTGTCGAAAACTAAATAGCTAGTCAGTCGTACGACACGTCGGACCCGACCGGGTTACTTGCCTTTGTTCTTGAACTTGGCATCTTGCGAGAAAACATACAGCGCGAGCGGATGGTCTCTGCAGCCAAAATTACGACGATGACTATATGCAATTCGGCAATGCATACCTGTCGTTGATGAATTCAATCGCCGCATCGAGGTTCTTGACAGGTACCACAGGAAGAAGAGGACCAAACAATTCCCTGTCCCATCCTGTTAGAATTCGATCGCATTCTCAAACCATCGACCTACTCGCTCATCAACGAGTCGTCACCCTTCACCCCCTTGACGACCGTGGGTGCAATGAATAACCTGGACTCGTCTGTTTGACCGCCGAACGCGATCGTCCCAGTCGTGTTGTCGAGCAAACCCTTGACGCGATCAAAGTGCCTTTTGTTAACTATACTACTAATATCCGGCGATTCAAGGGCACCATTCGGGTAAAACTCGTCGTGCCTGGAAGAAGACGATCAACGACAAATATTGCGGACATGCGACCATACCACTTACGCCTCTTTGAGCGCCTGGATGATCTTGTCCTGAGCGTCTTCCTGAACGAGGATATAGTCCGGCGCAACACAGGTCTGCCCTGCGTTGGCGCACTTGCCCCACATGATTCGTTTTGCCGCCATTTTGAGATCGCTTTTGGGGTCAATGACAACGGGAGACTTGCCCCCGAGCTGACGGACGGTCACAATATACTCTGAAACGCGCATATACCCAACGTACCTCGAGGCTGACGGGTGACAGCGTCTGGGCAGCCGCTGCACACACGACCTTAGCCACCCGCCCGTTTCCAGTGTACAAAACTGCCACTGCGTTCAGACGCTAGTTTCCAACGCGAAGACAGAGATACGTACTGTGATCCCAGGGCAGTTCCAAAAGCTGCGAGTCATCAGGTAAGTAAACAACCTCTTCAAAAGTCTTAATGAAAGGCGTTACCTTGGTCGTCTCAGCAATAGCCCCCGTGACGACTCGCACGACGTCAGGATCCATATACTTGGGAATAAGCTCGGCAATCAGTCCGCTGGTCGCAGGCGACAGCTCAGATGGCTTGAGCACGAAACAATTACCCGCTGCAATAGCGCCAACCTAACGCGCGTCAAGACGGGGGATGAAGGAGTACGCGGGGCAAAAAGACGTACCATGGGACAGAGGGTTAACCATACTGGATAGTTGAACGGGGTGATCGAGAGAATGACGCCCTTGGGTTCCTTTCGAATGACCGGGTTGAACGCAGCAAAGTTGAAGTTGAAAGTCGCCTTTTCGGTGCGCGCCCACGTGGCGACACGGTCGTGGGCGATTTTACAGTCGCTGATGGTCGAGTTGAGCTCGAGGCTGCGGAATCGACAAGTCGACAGGGACACACGTGGCAGTCAGTGAGGGCATTAGCGTAACGATGAACCTGCGGCAACGCACAAGGCGTTCTCGAGCGAAGGACGACCGAGGTCTTGCGACATGGCCTGTTGGAAACGATCATAGTTGTCCTGGACGAGGTAGCCGAGCTGGAGGATCTGCGTCTTGCGAGCTGCGATGGACTTCGTCTTGCCAGCTCTGAAACTCTTGCGCAAGTCGGCATGGACCTGGGAATGGAGTTGAAGACGGCTCCGAGTTGAAAACAGGAAGAACAGACCTGGGGAATCTGCTCGAGAGGAGTGTATGCAGGTTCGGTGGACATAGTATTGGCTATGAATGATAAATAACAGGATGGGTGGTGTAGAGTACACCTTGTATATTACTGTCAACATTTGGAGCTGACCAATTGTAAGGCACACATGCTAAGCGAGGTCGTTCAATTGGTAGGGGAATTCCGAAAGCTAATCTGCAAAACGTCCGAGATGAAACAGCCTGCCAGGCTGCCGGACACATTCTGCGTCAGCACGAATATTTACAGTCTGAACCCCGTCTACGTCCTCGCAATCCTTCAAGTTGAGAATCACCGCTTCTGCTGCCACGTCGAATACTAGCAAATCGGGGTTCGAACTTTGTGAACCAGTGCGTACTACTGTCGGCTAAAACTAGCCGTTCCGCTGAATGAGAGGTGGAGGATAATACCGGAACAAAGCCGATTGGTTTGGGGTTGAATGAGGGAGATACAGATCGGCGTCGGCATGGAGATATTTATATCTTGCCTCTTACTTTAACCCGTGGCACGGGAAGTTTACCTCATGATTAACCTGAACGGCGACAAGTCCTCTGTATTGATGTGCACCACATGCGCTGAAACCGAGGCCCGGTCGCGGTTCTGCCAGCTGGCAAGAGGAATGGTGAGTGAACAAATGGCAGCTTTTGGTCCCTGATACGTCTTCAGAATTGATGACATACTACATTGAAGTTCCACAGGTGTTCCAGGCTCTGCTGGCACAGCAAACCACGAGGTAAGTCACATCTTAATCATCATGACAGGTTGGGGTGACATGCACCATTGCAATGGGGGCATCAAATCTAAGATCCTGAAATGTAAACAAGACTATGAATTACGAAACCCTTTCGATGGTCTGGGGTGTCGAATGTAGCGTCTGCTACTAGAATGACTTTGCATGTATTCCATCCGATGCATTACGGTGTGCCGAGCCAACTGTACGTCTCTTCCAAGGTATCTGCGGTGTCAGAAAAACCCATTCTGGATGTTGACTCGGACTCAATTGAGATACAGAATTGACGAACCTCATGTCAACTACGTTTAGCCTCGCGCCCATTCTTGGAGAAGGGCAGGGCGGGAGTCGCGTGCCAAACATATTCCTCAACCAGGATTCTTTCTTCACCTACGCGAGGAAATGATTAAGAAAACCCAGGTTTCTTGATTGGCACAGCAGGCTTATGCTATACCTTGATCCTAGTGCAACGTCAACCCTGAATGGTATTCCATTGTGTCAGTCAAGCAAACATCAGGAAGGGGAGTCGAGCGAGGCTCTCGAGTGAGTGAACTAATCAAAGCTAAACTTGCGTCTGTGAACCAAGCCAAATTCACGTTGAGTCCCTTCAGCGCAGCAATAAGGAAGAATACTCACATCTACTCGGCTCAATATCGCCAAATGGGAGGCCGTCGGCTGCGAAACAGGTCCGTCAGAACAAACAATCTTTGAGAAATACCATTCACCTCCGCAGTGGACCAACGTGTCATTGACGATGGCTGAGCCACTCTGCGTAATATCGAAAACTATGACGACTATAGTCAATCTCACGACGCCTCGGATCCGACCGGTTACTTGCCTTTGTTCTTGAAGTTTGTGTCTTGTGAGAAGACGTACAACGCGAGTGGATGGTCTCTGCACATGAGATCACAACGACGGTCGTGCGCACCTCAGCAAGACATACCTGCTGTTGATGAATTCAATGGCTGTTCGACGTCCTCGACGGGTACTATCGGAAATAGTTACGGTGGACCAAACAGTTCTCTGTGCAGTTAGAATCCTGCCGCTTCTTTTAAGTAACCATCGACCTACTCGGTCATCAACGAGTCGTCGCCTTCACCCCCTTGATGGCAGTGAGCGCAATGAACAACCTGGACTCGTCACCAAACACGATATTTCCTGAGGTCTTGTCCAGCAGGCATTCGACCCCCTAGCACAGCTCGGAACGTCGGGACCGGAACGGAAAGCACGCGTCCAAGTGGCTGGAAACCTGAATTCTTCAAAGCCTCCGAGCAGTAGTTGCCAAATGGTATGTCTCCCAGCGGGTCAGCGCATGCATGTATATCGACCAACGCGGTTGGGTCCTTCCGCAAGCAAGATTTAGGCCGATCGGCTTTTCCGGAGTGGGGATAATTAATAATTGCTCGTAAGTACTGTATGTTCCTGATGTACATGTGATATAGTAGTGTAGGTAAATTTATAAATATGAATTTATTTAAGACGCCGTAGGTTACAAACGACGTCAAATGCATCGATTCCCATAAGAACGCCGATACGCAGAGGCAACGGCAATAGGAACGATTTGAAAGTTCGACCAAATCGACCAGATCTACGACGTCGTAGTCGTGTGCGCCACAGCCTATACAAATAATAACATTTAGCTCCAAACCTATTTGTGTGATATTTATACAGATCCACGGTCGAGCGACAGAGGACGACGCGATTCCCGATGTTCCACCTCCATACTCTTCAAAGTCTCTTGTTGGCGGGTGGGATTGATCCCTCGCATTCGATGTTCGTCATTGACGGACCCTGGAGGGCCACTTCAAGTCGGACATCCAGGTCGTTCAGAGCTGGCAAAGTGGCGTTCGTCGGCGAGGTGTCGGCAGCCAGCCCGTGCAAGAGAAAAGAATGAGAGGCCGCAAGGCGTCTGGAGGCGTCCCTCTCCCAAGCCTTGCCCTCCGAAACGCGAAGGATGATGAGAAGCGGAGCAATGACCTAACGAATTCAGGGTGCGAACGTAAATCAGTCACTGGGCGACAAAATAATACTACTTAAATGAAATAACGAATTCACCTGCGCCACGCCTAGGATCTGGCAAACTGCATTGGCGAGCGGGTTACCAGCAGCATAGGGGATGAGGTACAACAATGAGCAGATGGAGTATACAGCGGCACTTTCAACGATGATCGAGGCAATGCTAGTGTATACCACACCGTATTTGGGGCCAAAAGCTTTTGAAATGCATGCTCGATGATACATAAGGCGAAGGACTGTCAGAGTGCAGATAAGAACATTGATTGAGAGGGAAACACTGAGATACGGGAACAGAAGGTCGAGGGACATCCAGCTGGTGGTATCCGGGGATGCGTCGGGCCGTGTCACGATAATGGCCCACAAAGAACCCATGACTGCAACCACCACAGACAACACTGTTGTCAGTCGGCTTAACCTAACCAGATTAAAGACCAACTTACCCACAGATGCGAATAGCATCAAGCATCCGAACATTGTGACGAAAAGGTGATACTTGCTATCTCTATACACTACATGACAGCGCCAAATCTTGCAAGAATTCATTCGTCATCGAGAACGTGGGGCGCCAAGGACTCACCATAAGGAAATCTGAGCACCAATTTGTAAGAATAAAAGGGATAGTAAGGGGGGCAGGCGCAGATTCTAATTCATAGGCGTTTGGTCCTGATGGTGGTCGAAAAAGAGAAGCTGATAATGATGATGCGTAGCGAGTGTATGCAGAAGGACTCACCTCCGGGATAATTCCTGTTATTTATCAAACCAAGATTGGTCATCTGCATGTTGGAGGCAATGTAGAGGGTGCTCAATGCAAAGACTACGTTGACATAGATGAAGAAAAACCACTGCTTCTTTTGAGTGTGATCACAGGAACGGATCCGGCACCAGAGGGAATGAAAACACATGACGTAGAGGACGATGGCGATTCCATAAAGGATACAAGAGATGATTGCACCGTACAGCCAGGTCCCCTCGGCAAAGACTTGTGGGGTTTGGAAGACGTCGCTGTTAGATGGGTCCAACATTGCAGGATCACGGGGAGAAGGTCCAGTTGACGTTCATCCATCCGTCGGAAGCCCATTGATATGTACAGTGTCAATACATCTCTAAGTCAAATTGGGTTGGATGTGGCTCACTTCAGTTAGGAATAATAAGGGGGGTATAGGCTGCGAACTTGTGTTAGCCAATCGGAACTGGCATAACAATCTAAACAACCTCTCTCGCCGATCACTGTGACGCCTTTTCGCCAGGGAGGGCACAATCTGGCATTTGTGGAACGTAACACGGGAAAAATGGTCAGTATGTGTGTTTGGTTTAACCTGGTTCGGCATCCAATGATACTTTGTTGGGTAGGCCCTCTTCCCATGCTAAGCGTGAACTGTACTCACGCTCAAATTTACTGTGATGCAACCTCTCCATCGCAATTGGAAACGTCATTGAAGGTCCCCTGTACAGTGTGACAGCTTCCAGACCCTCGGGCTAGCGGTCACCATCCTTGGAATGCGCGCCTGCGTAACGGCCGACTCTCATGCCAGGGACGCCAATTGTCGGACAGCCTGAGCGTACAGGTCCCTGCCTCGCAACACAGTCCAGTGTGGACTTTTTTTTTTCTCTCCGCGCGCCTGCTGTGAACTATTTTACATCGACCCACTGGGGCTACTTACTGCCGTGCTCCCACGTCGGGACTGGACACGCGTACCTCTTGCCCGACCCTTCCTTTGCGCCGAATCTCAAGATTTCACACCCGGTCCAGGGCCAGAGTGGCTGTCACCTTTGTCGGGCGTGGTTAGTCTCCCGTCGGCAGACCCTTAGGCAGGAAGAGTCTGGAAGACAGTCGTTCCTTCTATTGGCGTGGTCGAATTGCATTGTATACCGTAAAGTTGAGACTCTTCGACGAGCCTGTTCCCACACCCGACTTTCAGACCGTGGTAATGAACGGTGTGGGAATAAAAGTACCGGTAAAGGAAAGCTAGTAGTAGCCATAGTAAATGTAGCGTATCTCAACATATTGTACTTGCTAGCTCCACACCCCTAGCACAGCACGCCGGAATGGAGGAAAAGCGCCGAGCAGGGCCGAAGTGCGCGAACGAAAGGGCTTGGGCGTCGAGAGCGATAGGGGTGTCGCTGCAGAGCAGCGCACAGTCCGCGGAACGTCAAAGAGCCTTCCCCTAGCACAGCTCGGAACGGGATCGCGTCGGGACCGGAACGGAAAGCACGCGGGTGGACACGCTGTGCAGCGCCGGTGCATAATTAGAAGAATCTCTGAGATTTGCAAGACGATGCGGGCCATCATATTATCGACATCTCACGCCGCCGTATCGGCTACGTATTCGCCGATGCAGCGTCGCCAATGTACTCCGTGTCACAAGCCATTTAGCGTTTGATAAACCAACGGCCATTCGGCACAACAAGAATATCATAGGCCGCGTTACGAACCTTGGAATGTTGGCCGGCCTAGGTGGCCCTTTGCTACCGACGTCCCAGCTGACAACGCATATATGCATGGCGGCCTTGCGGCTGTGATATTAGCTCTGAAAGACGGACTCTAAGTTAGAATTGACGTCAACATTCATGATTCACCTCGTTTTATTCATACAAGTTCGCCAACGCTCGCTGGAATAAAGTGCACGCTGAGGGCCCCAGTGGCCAGAAAGCCAATCCCCCACGAAAGGGGATGTCCATCTATCAACGAGTTCGGTAATGCTCTCATGTCTGCTCCGTCTCGAAATGCTCATCGCGAAGCTTCTGCCCTGGTCGTCATCCGCCACTCACCGCATCCTCAACACACCGCGTTAAGCTCATCTCCTGACTTCCTATCCGCACATTCCATATACTGCCTCCTCACCGCACTGAACGCAGGAAGTAAATTCTCCACCTCCTCCCACCTCTCCCGGTACACGTCCATCTCGTCCGCATCCAGATCCATCTCCGGATCCGTCCCGAGCGTGTCATGATTCCACGACGACTTCACCGCATCTACCTCGGGACACACGTCGCTCAGAAACGCAGCGATGGTGATCGGAAAGTTGATGGTCGACGTCACGAAATTCGCAATCGAACATTGGATGTTGAGAGCCCCCTTCCCCGGGCGCGACTCTGAAATATCGATGTGCGGCCCGTCGATCTCGGAAAAGTTGACGGCTAGCGCAAACTCGCAGAGCGTCTCGCAGCCAGAGAGCAGCGTGACCAGCCCCCGGGGAGTCACACGTGATCTGATGCCCCAGCCTGATTTCGCGTTGAACGAGAGCACGGTCAGCTTTGGCCAGTGTTTCGTCAAGGTCGTCATCGCGTCGTCGTCGAGGGCAACGTTGCACGGCGCGTCGAACTCGAACATCTCTATGTTGGGCAGCGCGAGGAGGGACTGGAACGTCGACAGGGAGACTTGTTGAGGCATGGCAGGGTATTGCCGTTCACTGGACGTGGTCAACGAGATACGACAAAGCTGCTCGGGGTCGCAGGCGCTTGTCAATGCAAGGAAGAATAGACGGAGCGCGTCCGGGGTCGGCGTGCTGGCCACGATAAACGATATGCTGCGCGGCTTGAAGCGCATATGTTCCAGGAGCGACGTCAGAGTCGAGAGCGCGTTGGAATGCAGCGTCAACGACAGCAGGGACGCGAACGCAGGCGGTGCCAAAAGAGGTTTCACTTTTTCCAGCTGGAAATCGAGCTGCAGCTCCATCGAGAGATCGACCAAGCGAGGAAGGTGGGAGAGGTGGACAATCGCGGCTTCGTCGAGCGCGGGGCACGCGAGTGTTTCCAATGAATTAAGGTACAAGAGTGCCTCGGATAGGATTTTCTCCCCTTTGGCATCAAGAACGTTGGCGAATGGTTTGTGCGAGACAATGCAGAGGCTCTTTAACGACGGACACACGGTACCGATGCAAGACAGGATCGATACCTCGGGGGAGCGCAGTGAACAAAAAGAAAGCGAGAGAGTGACGAGAGAAGGAGTCAGCAGCAAACGCAGGAGCGATGCGTACTTTCTGTTTGGTTTGTCCCAAAAGAGCCCCTTCAAGTACGGGAGAAGAGGACCGTAAGCTGGGGGATTGGAGAGCGCGAAGATGACATCGTCGCTCAGACTCGAGCACTTTGTCAAGATTTCTGGTCCGACGGACTGAAACAAAGTCCGTACACGAGAGGAATATTTGAAGAAGACTTCCCAGTCCCTTAGCGACATGGGGCGTTGGAATATCTGACCGGATCAGTCCGAATAGCCGCTGGAGAACGCGAGGACATACCATCCTTCTGTCGGATTCAATTTTCCACAGATCCCGAGGAAGACATTGGATAAGGTACACGAAAGAATCCAACATCTCCCACAACGCATCGAGGGCAGCGCTATTGAAAGCTCGAGAAGTGCGCGCTAATCTGGCTAGTGTGGCCGAGCCTTTGACTTGGAGGTGGACCTCGCGGAAGATGGCACGTTGTACCTCGACGATCTTCAAGCACCGATGCATGTTGTGGTCAATGAACAACCGAGTCTAGTATTATTCAGAGTCAGAAACCGTCACATAAACGGACTGCATAGAAAGACATCACATCGTGCACCTCGGAGCACACCCATGCCATAAACTACATAAATACGTGTATCATATCTCGGACCCTCAAACATTCACGCCATTTCCACATCCTGCGTCGCCGCAACGACCTCCGCGACCTTGGTCGACTCTAGATCTGCAGGCGCATCCTTGCCCTCATCCGCCATAAAGACATCCAACTCTCGATCCAGTTCTTCTGCAGTTTTAATTTTCGGGCGGCTCGGTCGACCAGCCTGTGACCTTGGTGCAGCACCGCCTCTTCCGCCTCCTGAAGACCGGGGAGGTCTTGCTCGAATAGGACCTCTCCTGCTACATGCATATAGCGTGACCATGTGTTACGGCCGTAGACAGAAAAAGACATACGTCGTCGATTGTTTTGAGTCTTCGCCATTTTCCAGGCGCTCGGCAAGCGAAGGTCGCTCAATTCTGTTCAACAACGAAGCAGTCGATACGCCCGTCATGCTTGAAGACCGGAGACGTCGAACTGGAGCAGTGTCGAAGGCAATTTCCAACGGCTGTCCTAATGATCAAAGTCAAAACGATACACCAGAAGCGATATCAAGACCAGGCGCACAAACCTTTTGCGAGTTTTCCATCAAAGTCATTCTTTGCACGTGTCGCCTCCGCAGGGCTTTCGTACGTGATGATGGCAACACCAGAGGAGCGACCGCTGCGATCGTACTTTAAAAGCAAAAGGTGATTTTTCAGGTTCAGTTTGGAGTTCATCCCTAGTCAAGAGCCAGAAGCGAAAGCGGTCATTGAAACCCCAACTTTGTCCGCAGCAACGGGAACACGACAGCAGAGACCGGACGGGGCGACGTGACTGTATGCATTCGAATTCGGAACCATCGTACCCTGATCAGTGGCTCGCGAACGAGCGTGCCTATCTGCCCAAAAATGGACTTCGAGTATATCAGTGATGAAAAAAAAAAGAATACCAAAGGGTTGAAGTGGCTCACCACCAAGTCTTTAGGCGTGATTTCATAATGAAGATTGGATACGACGAGCTTCGTGTTCAGTGAATTATTGGAAGATGTTGCTGGAGCAATCGCGTTGTTTGCCTTTGCGGAGGACAGGGGTGCACGGTCATGAAGCCAAGCACCATCTGGGCCTCGAAGACGCTATGAAACGCGCCATGAATATGCTGCCGTGTGTTTGAAAGGAGGGTCATTACAGTATAGGGGGTTCTCTGTCTGGGAGCCTTGGGGGGAGCCATTGTACTGTTCCAACAAGCAAAGACGTGTATCGACAATAACGCGACAAAGGAAAAGAAGTAAAAGTGTTGGTCGAGGTCAAAGGTGAAAGTAGCAGCGGACCTCAAATTTTACACTCCGAGTACTAATGGTTACAATCAAACTAAGTATACGGGCTTGAGTTTCAGCCCCTGAAGGTTATAACCACTGGGCTCCGAATCATCGTGTCCGCATCGAGCTTTCCTGGAACATGTTGCAGGTTGACATGAACCGGCAGAGTTTCTTAGATACGAAGGGATCTCGAATCCGGGGAGGAATTGGACCGATTGCATAACACTCTGCCGTGTGAAAAAGGAAACGTCGCTCTGACCGAGTCCACAGCCATGCCATTCGGCGAGATCGTCTGCGGCGCACCAGGAAGCGGGAAATCGACCTACTGCTATGGAAAGTATCAGCTGTTCACCGCCCTCGGGCGTCCCATCTCCATCGTCAACCTAGACCCTGCCAACGATAACATCCCATATCCATGTGCTATCGACATCACATCGCTTATCACCCTCCAAGACGTGATGGACGCCCATGGTCTGGGCCCCAATGGCGGCATGCTGTACTGCATGGAATACCTCGAAGCAAATCTTGACTGGCTGGAACTGAGATTGAACGAACTGGGGCCAGACGCCTACGTCCTGTTCGATATCCCCGGACAAGTCGAGCTAGGGACAATCCACCCGTCTCTGAAGCACATCATCCAAAAACTGTCCAAGGTCGGATTTAGGGTACGTGATCACGTCTGTAATACCACTGCTTTGCGAGCTGCGATCCGTGGTTAGCTGGCAGCCGTTCATCTATGTGATGCCCACTATGTCACCGACCCCGCCAAGTACGTGTCTGTCCTCCTCCTCTCCCTTCGCACCATGCTCCAGCTCGAGTTGCCTCATATCAACGTACTCTCTAAAATCGATATTCTCTCTCAGTACGGCGATCTCGGTACGTGGTTCCCGAATACGTCGTGTGGACGAGCTAACAAGCGCTCAGACTTTAATCTCGATTTCTACACCGAGGTACAAGATCTATCTTATCTAGAGAACGCCTTGAATACGACCTCACCACGTTTTACGGCGCTGAACATGGCGCTGGTTTCTGTGATCGAGGATTACAGCCTTGTCGGGTTTGAAACGCTCGCCGTCGAGGTGAGCCTTCTCTTCGTGACATGACCTGCTTATTCACATACATACAGGATAAAAACTCGATGGTGCACCTGTCCCGCGTCATCGACCGGGCGACTGGTTACATTTTCGTCCCTCCGAAAGATGCTCATGCACCCGAAGGCACTATCGATTCAAGTTTTGCACCTGCTTCTGCTCGCCCAAATTCCTACCCGTTATTCGCGACTGCAGCAGGGGCGATGGCAGGGAACGTGAAGGACGTCCAAGAACGATGGATAGATACAAAGGAGGAGTATGATGCATTCGAGAGGAGAGAGTGGAGGCGGGAAGGTGAACTCTTGAGAGACCAAGCAGCAAGAGAGAGGGCGAAGGAGAACGAGGAAAAGATGAAGACTGGGGGGATCATCCGGGAAAGGAAATAATGTAGGCTCTTCATACGACGCGTGGATATACGCACTTCTTGGGATCTTTATCATTCACCAGCTGACTACTTAGTTTCATGAACGCGAACGGCCTCGTTTCGTTCTATTACAAGACGTTTTCCTTTTGCAAATAACCATTCTTAGTATGTCACATCTTCGGGGTCTTCCACACAGGTTGGCCGCAACGTTTTTCACTTAGACCCACCTGAGATATTTATATCCTTTGATCCCCTCGGCGTCAGCATTCTTCCGTCCCCCTCCGCGCTCCTTGTCCGCGCTCCTCCGCTTCGCTCACGGCGCCTGTGTGAACAAGAGCGATGTTCTCGCACGATCCCGATATGATCTTGTTCCCGATGACGGGTGGGAGCCTCTGCACGCGGGCTTTCGCATCTTCCAGTTATGCGATTTCCCGCTCGCGCTGTCCCTTGACAGATGTTGATGCTCCACGCGTTGGAGAGGGGGCGAGCTGTCAAGGCGGCGGTGTCAGATAGGGCCGTTGAACGCGGACCACTTGCTCAATGACGAAGATCCATCCGCGTGGAGCACGCGTCCTCGTCCTCTTCGACGACGTACTAGTAGTGGGTTATGGAGTAGTAGCAGGCCGATGGTACACGCACCTGATGCTGCCACTGATGCGCAAAAGGTTCAGCACATAACGAAGGAAAAAGTCGAATCTCCAACTCCCTCTGCCTATGTTTCCGCGCTTCGAACTGAATCTGAAGTATTGTCAATCGCCTCAACTAGCACATCCGACCATTCACATCTGATCCCGTGTTTTGAGAAGTAGACGAGGATTTCCCTTGGGATAATTTAAACCATCAGTGCAACACGCCTTGAATCAGCATTTGGAACTGACTGTTTTTGTGTTTCGTGGACGTGGATCCGGACGTATCAGTATTAATTGTCTGTGATGCTTTTACCATCCAGGCCAAAGGGTTGGGTAACCGCATTCCAATTGTGACACACGCCAACCAGTCTAAGGTGTACAATGGGGCCTGGTATAGTTCATGACTAGCACGAGAAGACGTATACAAAAGCCACGTACGCAAAACACGAGAAGCGAGAAGGGATACAATGTATTTTTTTTTTTTTTTTCGAGCCAGAATGCAGAAACCGTTCATCCAATGCCAAAGCGTCCATCATCCACTACCAAAAACGTGTCCATGTTACAATAGCGAGCGTAAAAGTCCATAGGATTGTTGATGCTATGCGTAAAAATGGTATTTACCTCCAGTTTACTCGGTAGTTACAGACTTAGCCCTGAGGACGACAGGTTATCAGCAAACTATCAATGAAACAATGCGCTTGTACTCACAAGTTCCTCGGGAAGTCGACATCGAAGCCATTCTTGATAGCCAAGTGGTAACTGAGAAGTTGCAAGGGAATAATGTTCAAGAGCCCTTGCAAAACGTCCACGGTCTTGGGTACGCGGATAGTTTTCACACCCTGTTTGATGCCGTCATCGCCGTCGTTGCATACGACGATGGGTTGGGCTTTGCGAGCGGTGATTTGTGAAAAGGCTGACTGAACCTTGGGATATAACGAATCCTGCGTCATGATGATAATCACAGGCATGTTTTCGTCGATCAGGGCCAGGGGTCCGTGCTTCAGTTCACCAGCGAGGATACCCTCCGAGTGCATGTAGCTGATTTCCTTAATTTTCAGGGCTCCCTCCAAACAAGTGGCGTGCCTACGGTTGATCTGAGCATGACCCACTGGGATACGATGACCATGGACTTACTGGTAACCTCTACCCATCAGCAACAGACTCCTGGAGTTGGCAAGAACCCCAGTGGCAAGTTCTCGAAGGCTGTTGTCAAGGGCAAGTACCGCCTTGATCTGACCTGGAAGGGCTCGGAGACCATCGATAATGGCATTGCGACGAGGAGTGAAAGAAATCCGGTCTTCAGACAACTGCAGTGCCATGAGCATCAATGCAATGTACTGGGAAGTATACGCCTGTGAAGCGAGTGAGAGATGGTCAAACAAGATGTCCAACTCGTATCGTACCTTCGTTGAAGCAACACCGACTTCAGGACCCGCGTTGATGTGAATACCACAGTGCGTTTCGCGAGAGATGGTAGAACCGACAGTGTTGACAACACCCACACAGAGGGCTCCGCGCTCAAGGCAGTACTTCAAAGCAAGAATGCTGTCGGCTGTCTCGCCACTTTGGCTGACGAAGATGCAGACGTCATCACGAAAGATTGGCGTTTTACGATCCAAGAAATCAGAGGCCAGTTCGACGCTGACAGGAATCTCCGTCAATTCCTCGAAGATGGCACGCGTCGCCAAAGCAGAGTGATAACTTGTACCGCAAGCACAAAATACGATGCGACGGCCACGACGCATAATGTGGAGGTAAGATCGAAGGCCACCGAGCATAACCTTGTAATCGTCAAAGTTGACACGTCCACGCATGGTGTTCACGACAGACTCCGGCTGTTCGTAAATCTCCTTCTGCATGAAGTGATCGAACTTGCCCTTCATGATCGCAGCGATCTCGATCTCCAGAGTCTCGATGCTACGTGTCGCAGGGGTATCTGCTTGGCCCTCATTGCGGCGGAGGCGGTGGATATGGAGTTGGCCATCAGCAATGCGTGCAATGTCATCGTCTTCGAGGTAAAGAACACGCTTAGTGTGCTCGACAATGGCAGACGCGTCCGAAGCAATGAAGAACTCGATGGGCTGAGGAGTCCCATCCTCGGAAATGAAGTTCCGAGATTGTCTGCGAGAGATCTTGGGGCCTACGGTAGGCGGTGCCAGACGAGAGGTGGGGGACGTGGGAGGTTGAACTATGTATCGGTGAGCGTTCACGACAATGGTAAGATTGACAAATACGCTTACGACTGTCGACAGCCTTGGTATCGGCGTCCGTACCACTAAACTCGACATCGACAAAGTCAACCTTGAGTTTCTTATCGGTCTTGACACCGATGAGCAGGGGAGAACCACGGCGAGCAGTGACGATCTCATTGGGGAAGTGAACGGACTTGAAGACAAAGGCGAAGGAGCCCTCCAGCTCCTTCAAGACAGTCTTGATCAATGCAATGAACGTAATGCGTTTGTCGGGCTGCGAGTCCCAGACGTATTTCGTGAGGATAGCGACAGCTTCGGTATCAGTGTCCGACTCGAACTTGTACCCGCGTCTCTGCAGAACCTCCCTGAGGGCAACGGCGTTGGTAACAATACCGTTGTGGACGACGATAAATTCGTCGCTAGTACCAGCGCGAATGGGGTGACAGTTGATTGTCGAGGGAGGTCCGTGAGTGGCCCAACGTGTGTGGGCAATGGAGACCTGCGATGCGAAGACCTTTGAAGTATCGATGTCTGATTCGGCGATACGCTTGCGCAAGCCAGCGACCTTGCCGACCTCCTTGAAATACATGATTTGGCCTGGTTTGTCGCCATCGATGCCAAGACCGGCCGAGTCATAGCCACGATACTCTTGACGAGCAAGTCCATTGCAAAGAATCTCGAGGAGTTCCTTGCGATCCTACAGACGTCTCAATTAGGCACCGAAATGACTACTAGATAAGGCAACTATGGCGCATAACAATAGCGTGCTGCGCGGATATGTCGAGACGCGCATATATGCGTAGACATACGACGGCGGTACACGCTGTGCGCATATAGAGTGCAAGACGGCGTACCTTGTCCTTCAAGAAGTTGCAGTAACCAAAGATTCCACACATTGCGACGGTCTAGGATAAGGTCTAGGGGATAGTGAGCGGGCGTGAAACGAAACCGCCGGATCATCCGATGTGAGGGGGACACATACATAAGAGCGTATCGGGAGTCGTCGACGGAGGGGATGAAGATGGGAGAAGAACAAGGAGCGAGTTTAAGTAGTTCCATCCTGGGTCGAGGGCCAAATAACTCCAAACGTGCGTTGTGTGGCTTTCCTGATTTAGCAAATTTGATTGCCTAGCTGATCGCCTCCCCCGTCGCCTGGGCACCGCTTGCTTGCTTGGAGTTCAAGTGGGCCGCATTGCCTTGCATAGCTCCGCACGCACGGGAGATTTTCTCCCCGTCTCGCTAACAGATCAGCCCAGAACCCCGTCAAGCACCCTTCTTTTACACAACGTTCAGTGCCTCGTTCCATTGACATTATCTCGCGCGCACTCAATCCAGACGAGTCACGCCTTCAGGGCAGCCTCGTTGCACGTTGGAGACCCACCTCCTGAATCTGTCATCCGATACAATCAGAGGGATATAAATCCATCAAGTTTGACGTTCTCCACTGAGTTCAGCTTTCTCAGCTCATCCCGAGCACACTGGTCGGCAACGAGGAAGGGTTCACAGTCCAGAACCATGGCCAAAGCCAATTAGCCGATACTATCATAGTACGGCCTGTTTCTGTACGTACTTGATCTATCTCCTTCTACTACGCTTAAATTATGTGTCCACAAGGCGGTTAGATATGCACACGCTTTATGTAACGTTAACAAGGCATTCGTTTCACATATCCGCATTCGAACACCGGATGCTTTCCCACAAGGGCGCTAGGCCGTTTCCGAATCCCGAGCCCCACAGTGCGCAGTCCTCGACTTTGCTGGCAGGTGTGCCTCCCACCTGGTTACCAAGTACTCTCATGGATCTACATCATTTCCAGGACTCCACTCAATACACGTTGCGCTCACGTATCGTAACCCTTGACGATCGGGACAGTTTACGAACCCACTTCATTGAGGCGTTCCCGGATGCCATAAGCGAGCCAGTCTCGCTTCCCTTGATCCTTCTGTTGCACGGCTTTCCAGAACTTGCATTTTCATGGCGTAAGGTCCTTGGCCCACTTGCGACAGCCCGTGGAGGCTGTCATGTCGTTGCACCGGATCTGCGAGGGTACGGTCACACCGTCGTACAGCACGACGAGACCCCCAAACAGATACAGTACGACGACAAAATCGAATCGTTCCATCCCCTCAACATCGTCGAGGACGTTTGTTCCCTTATCAAGGCCCTCGGACACGACTCCGTTGCCGTGCTCGTGGGTCACGATTTCGGATCCCTGATCGCTGGCCACTGCGTTATCGCTCACCCAGAGATCTTCCGCTCCGTCGTCTTCATGAGCGCTCCTTTTGCTGGGATAGAACGGCCACAACCTCTCCGTCCCCTCAATCCCAGCGACTCAGCTGATACCCCAAGTGCGAAGGACCAGCCCCTGCCAACGCTCGTGCAGGCCATTTGCATGGCGCTCACGGCTTTCACCCCACCCCGGAAGCACTATACCGCTTACTTCTCCACAAGCGATGCGAATACAGACATGCTTGGATATTGTCAAGAAGATCTCTTCCAATTCCTTGGAGGCTACTATCACATAAAGAGTGGTGCGTGGGAGGGCAACACGACACATCCACTCCCCTCTGCATCCAACCCATCTCCGACGATCGACGCGATCGCCCGTGATCTGGCTACACTTCCACAGTACTACGTCATGCCAGCACACGAGAACATGCGGCAGATAATCGAGCGGCATGCCAGCCAGCATCCTCGTTTCACCTGGCCCCTGGAAGATGCCAAGGCTGGCAGGGTGTATGCATCAGAGTTCGCCCGCACTGGTTTCCAGGGCGGACTGAATTATTACCGATCTGCGCTCTCACCACCGCCAGCGGAACGGGTGGATGAGCTTATCGCACTCGCAGGGCGGAAACCTTGCGTTCCTGCGGCTTTCATCTCGGGTGCGCGCGATTGGGGAGTGTATCAGACGCCTGGAGCTATTGACAAGATGAAATATCTCTTTGGGATGCAGAAGGACGATGTTGTGCTGATCGAAGGTGCGGGCCATTGGGTACAACAGGAGGCGCCGGAACAAGTGATCGCGGCGCTCCTTGGGTTTTTGGAGAAGATCGAGAGGAAAGCCGGTTGATCACGAACGTCCCTCTCTCACTCGCATTCGTCAATCTTGTACCATTATATCGTGTCCCTGTTTCAAACTACATATGGATCGAGAAAGCGACCGTCGTGCTGGTAATACTTTATCATTTAAGCATTGACAATGATACATTGGAGTGCTGAATCAAGGAAATACGCAAAACCGCTATGCAAAACAACAGAGGAGAAACCGAATGGTTTCGATGCCACACAAGATGAAAGGAAAGGTTACGTTGGGTTAAGTTAAATCTTCAAAAAAGAATGAAAGAAAAAGAAAGACAGAAATGGCCCGACCTTCTTCCGAATTCCGATCATGGTCATCCTCAACGTCCGATGCGCCCAATGCGTACATACAGAGATCGTGATACCATTGTCATTGAACTGAGCCGACTGTGCAAGATGCCCTTTCCTCGAGTGAACCAGCTACGCCGACGCCAACGCAAGGCGAACTCGGCGCATCGACGACGGGCATGGTATTGGTCATGATCGCCTTGGGAAGGGCCGCATGCAGGTTCGCCGTCGAAGATACTGGGCTCAGGTCCGCACTCCACGAGTACCGATTGTAGAAACTCCGCTTCTTGCGTACGCCAGCTTCATAGGCGGCACGCATCGCCGCGGCGGCTCCACTAGTGGAAGAGTTCGTGCGAAGGCTCGATGACGAGGACCGGGGAGCTAGGACGAACGATGCCGAACCAACGGATGGCGAGGGCGATGCAGGTGGAGAAAGTTGGTCTCCGAGTAGATTGTCGGGTATTACTTCAGACGACGAAGATGAGGAGGGTGAGGGCGAGGAGGGCGAATAGGTATGCCACTCTCCGGCGGGCTGGTGATCGTCTTGATAACTAAGGACAAAAGTGGGAAGCGTGAGGGGGAAAGATGTCAGAAAGTCTTCCGGCGATCGGGTAGGTGTTGCCTTCTCGGGGGACGAATGAGGCCTCTCGTTCGTGGACGGAAACTCGAGGCGAGCCTCCCACATCGTAAGATTCGAGGTACATTGATCAGCAAACCGTTGCATTTCTGAGGATACGGTCAGCATCAAAATGGTCGAGTGGTGTTCTTTCTGACCTGGGATCCCTTGCGCTGTGATATCCATAAGGGGCTTTGCAAATGTGCTAATGAAGAAGATCTGCCCTCGGACTTGAGCCATAGGAGTCTCCGAAGGCTGTACTGAGGGCGGTAACTGCCACAGCTTCTCCAGCGACGCTTGGCTATTCCATTCTTCCATCAATGCATTCGCCCAATAGTGCGATACCCCCGGCGGTCGACTCTGAAACACAAATCAGTGAAACACTTGGCCGAGGCCGTCGCGGGAACCTACGGGATTGCTGATATCCGCGCACTTGATGAGTGCCTGACACAATAACAGTTTGCGGTGGCTCAGAGAGCAGTCCTTGCCAGCTACGAGGCACCCGAAATTCTTCATGAATTCAAAGTGAACACTCATATCGGTCGCGAGGACGATGCCAGCAAGAGTTTTTCGGAATACTTGTCCCCCGTTCGGTCGATCGAGCAGACTGCCGAGACCATGGTGCCGCATCACTTGGATGAGGATGGCGTAGTGCATGTGTTCCAGAGCCGATTTTCCGTCGAAAACGGCAGATAAAGGTGCGTCTGCATTTTTCTGGGGAGCGGGTCAACGAAGAGTCAGAGTTTAGGTTATACGCGGTGGACTGACCATGAACATGTTAGTAAAACCCGGGTGACCGACATCATGGCCGATAGCAGCGATAAACAGTGCAAACAAATCCATGTTTTCAAGGCTGGACACCAGCCGGTCCTGTCTCTTATCCGGTTGCCACGGAGGAGCATCGCGGTAGAGGATGGAAGCTGGAGGAACGGCGCCAGCAGCGCACAGAAAAGCCTGGCATGCCTGCAGGACGTCCAAGGCGTGTTGAAAATTGTGATAAGAATTCTGTCCGCAGTATAAACGTCGTAGGTGCTTTAGGAAGATTGATATGTCATCTGTGTCAGTAATGCATGAGGTGGCGCCTGAAACGTAACGAGGCACATGGAGACGGACTGAGAGAAACCCCCGTGTCACATTGCATATTTTCGATCTGAAACAAACTCTCAAACAGAATCTGCGCGCAGAACAGGACCTCTTCGTCGGGTAGTTTGTGAG
This sequence comes from Leccinum variicolor, assembly GCA_038091415.1. Taxonomy (NCBI): domain Eukaryota; kingdom Fungi; phylum Basidiomycota; class Agaricomycetes; order Boletales; family Boletaceae; genus Leccinum; species Leccinum variicolor. The sequence continues at coordinate 11,039 of JBBPOK010000067.1, read as the reverse complement.
GTTCAAAGTGCCAGCTATCAAGGCCACGAATTAGGCGTGTGCGGATTTCTGCAGGGATCTCAATCGGAGAGCTGGAAGATGAAACTAAGCAATGATGCAGAAAGCGAGCGACAGAGGCATGCGTACGGATCGGTATCACAGTGCATGACAGTCGACTGCGTGTGCATGTACATTTCGTAGAGCAATTCGGCATATCTGGGACGGTGGATAAAGATGGGGATCTTGCTGACAAAAAAACTAACGCACCGGGTCTCTCCTTGCTGTACTTGGTCCCAACTGCCCCAACCATGTCCCAAACCCTGGTTCTCCAGTGCGAGCGCTAAACCTCCCACGTCGACGCTCCTTCGTCTACCGTGGGCACACTCCTCTGCATTGAGCATCAAAACGGATCTCCTGGTAGGAAAACGGGTGGGGATGGGGGAGGTGTGTGGGAAGAGAGGAGATGCGGGAAGGGGATGAAGAGGTATTAAGTCGACTCGGTCGGTTTGGGTGGATGATCTCGACGCTCGCGTGGTTGCTTGACACTTCTCGGCTCTCGTGGCAGTCGCGTGGGCATTGCGCGTGGGTGAACTTGCCTTTTTAGTAACAATGCCAGAAGCCGGTCCGTGAGCCCGTAACCCACCGACGAGCGAGTCGCCGTGCACCTCATATTGAACCCACACTCACAGAGTTGCTGCAAGCATGCGCGCATGCAAGTCCGGAGGTGGTTTTGGACTAAAACCCACCACAGGGTGGCACAGGCCCGGTCACAAAATTTGCACAGTAAGTAGTTGCGGACAAGCAAAGTCAACCAAAATAATCAAGGAGTTTTTGTGACACGATTTGAACAAAACACAGTGACCATCAATTGTAAATCCATACTAGTAAGAGTATAGGTGAGACAATTGCACAAGCAGATCTTTCAATTTCTCCAAAAAAAATAAGATTTTCAAGTTTGACCTCCAAAAATTTGGTGTACAGTTATTTACGGCAAGGTGACACAGCACCACTTGGTGAAACATTCGACTTCAACACACTACAACACATTGTTCTTGGGAAATCTGATGTCCAATCTATACTATGACTGTATTTCCTCTACATTCAGCAAAAATATACTAATTGAATCATGAAAATTGCCATGAAGTACAGATCAAAGCTCACACAAGATACAAATTTGGTAATTCTGAATTCACTGCAAGTGATATTGAAATTTAACAACAACACAGTTTTTTATAAAAACTGTGGGGTGTCTGTGCAAGACATATACTAGCTACTTGTTCCAATTATTTGAACCTCTCCCACAAGTAATGTTGTAGCCCTACAATAATATTTGAATTTTGCGTGTCAAACAGCTGTAAATAACTGTACTGTGTTGGACCATGTCACCGGTCCATGTGACACCAAAAAGATACAGAAAGATGTGCAAACAACTCCTTTTGTGGAGCTCTCAATTATTTAATAGGATGTCTCAAAGTTGTTTTTTAAGCAAAGTTCATATTTTGTAAAGTGTGTATGAAAATCTGACATGTATTCAGACTCCAATTTTGTTACATTTGAGCTCTGATTCAAACATGTTACATGGAGCATTGTGCAAAATGGCTCACATGCTTTGGCATAATGTGACAATGACCATCACGGTGATACTTGCACTTTACAAAGCAGTAATGGCGGTACCAGTGAGTTGTGATGCTGGTCAAATGGTATCATATGGTACCGATCAAACCATAATGCTTGTGCAAGTAAGCTAGAGCCTGGCACACAACACCGGACCATGATGCATAATCATGATGTGCTCATACTGCCAGATAACACAAATGGATAGATCATATCTAAGTGTTATATAAGGACCAGCCTGATGACCTAACAAGTTAGTAACAACTCATTCAAAATGCCCCAAGTCTCTGAGCACCAAAAACTACTTGATGCCCTCTCCCAAGCATGGGAAGAACTTGGTGTTCAAATTTATGTCCAAATGCTTGGATTATACTCCTCGATGCAATAAACACTGAATCCCCTCCTGCTTCTTCTACTGATTCTACCTCCCACTCATCTTCTATGTTTGACTCTGCTAAGTCCCATTCTTCTGGGTCTGAGTTGAAGACAACACAATTTGACAGCTCAAGTGATGGCCTTCTGACACCCAATCTCCTCATAAATTTCTATGAAATGATTGTGGGTGAAGAAGAAGAAGTCAAATTGACACGGGTTCTCCAAGTCCAGGCTCACCCTCACTCTATCCAAATTCCCCAGCTTCAGCTCCTTGATCACTGTAGAGGGGAACTACCAGTGGCCTTTTCACTAGGGTCATGATGCTTACTAAGTAGTAAAGCCTGGCAGTGGTGTTTACTGTGGTGGACTTTTACCTTTTCCAAACCCTTTGCGAAATTATTGACATCACCTACAAGCTACAGATGCCAGAACCTTACTACTGGTACCACAGACAAGGGAAATTGTTGGCCAAATAAAATTAGTATTACACAAGAGACAATATTCTGAAATAATATATGAAAATCAAGAAAATAAAATAAAAATGTGTGCATCTACTGCCCCATGTCCGACAGTCTTTTTCAATGCCTTATTCTTATCAATATCCTATTGGAATGGAAGACCAAGCCAAGGGATTGCTGGAAATAGGAGCATCTTCAATCCAATATACTAGAAGACCTTTAAATTAGTGGCATATAGTACTACAGTATTACTACTGCCATGGAAATGTCTTTGTCTTGAGTTTGATATTCAAATCCTTCAAGGATGGCTCTGAATGGTACTGAGAATTGGAAACAACTGAAAATAATAACACATTACTCACCAAGCTTGCACACAAGAATATTGCTCAAGAGTCAACATTGTGTGGATGTTATTCTGTGTTTCTGTACTCATTTTGTTGAGTGGCAGTAGGATATCAATGTCAATGTCATGTCCAAAAAGCTCTATGCCAATAGATGCACAAAGCAAGGTGCAAGTCAACTTCATAGCTTTGTATTAGTAATTAGTATTCATAAATTATCATTCTAGACAAACAAATATAATGTCATGAGTCATGACAGTGACAAACTTGAGGCACATTTCCAACATGTCCAAAGCTGCCCTGGCTAATATACCCAAATGATTCAACAAAAAATTAGTAAGCACACTTACTCCTATTAAAAAATGCAGTGCCCTTGAAAGCTTTATTGTTGACATCTACATAGATGTTATATCTATTCCAGCCCCTATCTGATACCTCCGGCCCTACTCCATATCTAACTCTGGACTTTTTCTTCTGGCATTCTTAGACTTCACACCAGAAGAAGGTTTTTCTGTATCAGACCTCCTTTACACCATCTCAGACCTGACTTCTTCTGGCATATTAGCTGCATCCACTTATATTCCTTGACCCTTCATTCTGATCCTTCATTCCTTATGTACCCATTGCCTTCACTTATATCCCCATGACACTTCATTCTCTGTTTTGACATGTAGTTGCCATGTGGTATTCCAGACTCCACTTGGACTTAGTATAGTAATCCAGACTCCGCTCAAAATTAGTATATATAGTCCTCTGTACCCATGTAGTATTTGAAGTTATTTCACTCAGTACAAATATCAACTCAGTCACCTCTTTGCACACAAACTTCTTCTAATGCTATCTCCCCTTCCCATACCTTTGCATTTCTGTCCTCTGAAATACAAGGATATGGACTCTAAGGGCGGTGGCATATATGTGCTGCACTGAAGTTCTCTCCTTTTCTCCATGTTAAACCTCTGACCATCTTCCACCCTCTCTCTAGATACACAGACTTTTGTCCAGACTTGTGCCCAAACTTGTGCCCAGACTCAGAGGACCCAGACTTGACAATAGATGACCACCCTGATGCCATCAATGACTTTGGTATCCTCTATGTCATTAGAGGCAGCAGTTTATCATATTATGTCAATAAGTTAATCCCTTGGAAGATATTAATAGATCAAAGTAGTGTAGAATCAAATGTACATACTACTGCAATAACATTCAATCTATGAGATGTGTTTGTGGTGATCTCTTCACTATGTGCCAGGGCCATCACAACTTGATACAAGTCTATTTGGCATGAACTGAAGGAATGAGTCAGGATGCATGAAGGTGACAATGAATCTTATCAGAGAGGACAATTGCTTTGCAGTGCATTTCATGTGTTTTACAGCAGTTTTTAAAATGGTTGATTAGGCTTCACCTCCAGATTCCAGTCGCTTGATCTCAAGTCCACGACAAGTCCAGTCTCCACCATACATAACTTACCCCTCTTAAATGACCAATAGGCATTACAAGACAATACATCAGGTCTTGACTGCCATGATGTGCCTTTGTGTGAACATTGAAGTTGAAGACCAACAACTGAAACTCCAGCTCTTTCCAAGCTGTTGTTGTTGAGTGAGGATATAAATCAAGAAAAGATAGCATTATAGCAGGATGACAGTGTGTGTATTTGGACTTTGTGGATGGAGTGGAGGTATGGTGTACTGATAGGCTAGGAGCATCAATGAAGGCCCGGGGTCACTCAGGCCAACCCTCAAATCAACAATTGCCACTGTCAATTGACTGAGCTGCTATGGAGTGGAACAAGGATGTGGGCCTTTGGTAGACGGGAGAAAAACATGAAACATTGATTTATAAGTCAATTAATAACCTATTGCTGGTGCATTTGATGTCCTTGTTGGTAGATTCCCATGATAAGGTCAGCTTAGATCACCTCTTATGGCTAACTATAGTAATATAGTAACTGACTACAGTGATATGGTGACTGACTACAATGATATGGTGACTGACTACAGTGATATGGTGACTGACTACAGTATTACTGTAAGTGATGTTCATGTCCCTTGATCTATATTTAGCTAATTGTGATGCAGACAATTGTCAACAAAAACTTACTTGTATATTTGCCACTGGCTATGGTGTACAGTAAACATCTGAAATAGTTGCCTTCCATTCAGCATAGTTAGCAACTTCCCACTTACAATATTTGTCCTTGCACCTGAATAACTTGAAATGACCAGATACCATACTATCCATACATACCTTCCACTATCTTCAATTTTGTACTGGCATGCCATGTACAGTACTGATTATCCAAATTGAGTAATCACACAGCCTGAATCATCAAGTCTACTTCTAGTAGAATGGTATTTTTTCATTTCTTCAACTGTCTTACAAGATCAACTGCTTAAGCCAGTCCATTATGATCAAACTTTTTGCACAATTCAGACTCCTCCTCAAATTGTCAAAGCTCTAAATTTCTTTGGCCAAGCATCTTTGTCACAGGATGTAATGCAGAACAGGTTTCTATCCATTATTTTCATCACTTGGTCAAATGCTGCATATTGTTGACCACATCTAAAATCTTTGTCCTCAACACCTTCTACTGTACAGTATGCATGTCACTCTTGTCATCCACAAGGTCATTCTTGTTGGGATGTTTGTTGGAATCATAATTAAAATCTCCATCTATTGCCATTTTTTGTGTAGGTAACAAAAATTGATATTCAATTGCTCTGCCTTATTGCCTTATATGCTAGTGACATTATGATATACTAATTGGAATCCCAAAATTAACACAAGGCACTTCCAATTCCACAGGTTTTAATTAGAAAGCAGTTCCAAGGCTGATTTGATGCTAATATGTAATAGAGACCATAGCTCCTATTCCAATAGAACCAAATTATACCAATTAGTATACCCCATTCCAGGTAGATTTCAATGTCAGCCTCAAATCACAATGCCTTCTCAAGACAACCTGTGCATTGGAGCTATATAAAATTCAATCAATTTGATTTCAATGGAGTACTAACAAAACACTGTTCTGTATAAAATGTCAAGAGATTCTGAGATTCATAGCTAACTAGTAAGAGATAATAGAATCCAGAGAAATGTACAGTATAGATGTGGGTATTGACCAGGTTACCCATGAAAATCCCTATGAATCATCAAGTGTTCTTCATCAAAGATGATAATAAGTGCTTCTTTCCTTTGTTTGTATTTCCTTTACAATTCACATTATACTATCAAATAAGGCAAAAAAATGGGGAAAGTCAATATCCATCACAGAATGCTGCCCATTGTCAGTATTGATATCAACCACATGATTACTCTTTAAGACCAGTGCACAAACACTTGTCTCCAGAGTTTAATAATCAAGAAGACACTTTATAAAGAACAGCAGGTTTTCCATCTTCTACAAGACTTTATTTTTTTTAGAAGAACAATAAAGTGCACCTCCCAACTCACCCTGCCTTACTATCTCTTATTCTCACAATGGTCTTTCCATCTCATGGCAGGAAGTTTAGTTCCCTCATTGAAAAAAACACAGCTAGATACTATTTTTGCCTTTGTAGGCACAGCAATATACTGTGCTGCTGCCAGTCTGTGCACTGACTGAGTACTAGTCAGGTATTCATTGCACACAAGAATTTGGACAGGACATATATAGTACTTTCAAGCAGTGCCTTGACAAGCTGGCAGAGGTCAGACAAGATGAATACTTGTATACTTTGTTGGATAGAATTCAGGAGTGGGTGATGCATTGTCACAGTAGGCTATTATTGTAGATATCACATAATGTAGTAATCTTATATTTCTATAGTCATTAGCATGACTATGCTTTGGATGGTATAATTGACTTGGTTAATACTAGTCATAGAAAGGTAGTAATATACTAAATAGAATATAGTCTACTATTTCAATAAGATCCAGAAGATAGGAAAGATATAACTCTCCACAGGATACTAGGGGATGAACCCCCTCTGTGACACCTTATCATGCACATTTGTGTATCTACACTGAACCAGACTTTTAAATACTAGCCATAATGTCATCTTCCTAACTTGGCTGCACCTCCACTGGAATATGTTCAGGAAGTTGCTGCTACTAGGGCATGTTTTGTTCTGCTGTGTCAAAGTCAGCCTCATTGAAGTGGTTGATAACTCTGTGTGACCACTCAAGTCTTGTTCTCTAGCTTCTGAAACATTTCAATGTAGAGTTCAAAATGCAATCTTGGTAAGTTAACTGCCAGTTATAGAAAACTTATTGTCACCTGAGGGAAAGAAACAAGCCTGTTGATCATGTATGGTGTCAGTCCGACTCAGTCGTGGGTCATGACAAGTGAACAAAAAAAGACCTACAAACACACAGCAGGTTGATACCCATGATGAGGCAAAGTTTTAGGTGTTCATCAAGGTTTGCCTCTGTTTTAGAAATACATTGATCGCCTTTCAGCATTATGTCACTAGTCATAACCATTGGCATGATTATTTCAAGTTGACATACTATTTCTGTGAGTTGATGTGAAAAAAAACAAGTGATGGGTTCAGAGCAATAGATAACTTATTAATACCCAGCAGGGCCTTTGCCTAGAGTTAAAATGCCTTAGAATTGAGTAAATGGGCTCTTTACAGTTGACCCAGATTAGTGCATGCCATCAGGATGATGTTTATTGATGGAGCCCAAGCAGTCAGATGAGAATGCATGTAGATGCAGGTCAGCATCACCTATGCTCATGCCCATACCTGATTATTAGGTCTGAATCCTGCCTATTGGAAATTATAGGCTTTTTGAGGTTGAAGGTGGGCCTGGGAAATACATTCAGGCTAGATTTCCAAATGTGGAGACAATTGTCAGTATTCTAATTCATAGTGCTTTTGCACTGATTTTGTTGTACAATGTCTATGACCATTGACAACATGTCATTGATGCATCACTCAATCAATTGCACTTGATTGCATTACCTTATTTGAGAGGTTCCAGAGTTTGCATTCTGAGTCCAAGATCAAGAGTCACAAGAGTATCATCATTCAAACTAAGTGTTACAAACTTACAATAATGGTCACTCTCCTCCCCCTAGCCAAAAGCCTGTGGCTACTGGCTAGTTCATGTTTCTGGCAGGCTAAAAAGTAGACTGGTACTGGTACCAGACTGACAGTGACTTGGAAAGTCAATGAACAAGGGTCAGACTGTGGGAAAATGGACTGGAGAAGTTAGAACACAGGATGAGTTGGAATACAAGTGGAAGTGATGGAAATGATGCAGAAAGGCTGCATATCAATAAAGCACTTCTGCACTCTACAGTGCCAAGTTGGCTAATGCTGGGCTTTCTTATATCTGCCTTCAGGTCACTTTAAAATACTATTTTTCATCCCTTGTAACAGTCGACTGATCACTTGTGTGAAGTTGTGTCACATTATTGTCCTTGTCTCTACCCTTGTTGTGACCATCATCAATGAACAAGTTTGCTCCATCTTGTTTCTGTCTTGTTCAGGTTAGTCATTGCATCTATCACTGACACTAACTTAAATTAGGGATGAGTGTGGGCCTGGGGTATATCCACACCCATATCCCATCATATACAGTATACCTACACCCACAAAACTAACAATAGCTCTTTAAATCAAATGTGGCAACCCTATCATTGTACACTTCATTCACCTTGGAGAACAGGCCAACAGCACATACCCGGTGTTGCTCTTGTATCCTCTGAAAGTGTTGCTTAATGCTTGGAGATGCAACCTTGAGTCCTTGACAGGCTGGAACTCATATGCAACCCAATGAAGGAGCCCACCTGGGCAGTATTAGGTAAATGATTGCCTGGTTTCGTGAGATTGAATGGCAACATTGCCATGACAGAGTCCTACTAGCAGAGAGGACCAAGATTGTTGATCCCAGTGGAAACTGGACAACCAATCCTAAATTGAATAAAATTAGGTGCTGGGTAGGATCATATGATCCACAGGCAAAGATAGTGCAGAGTCCATATAAGGTACATTGGTGTTGTCAATATGCTCAAGAGTCACAACACGGGCACCACCATTGAAGGTGCATATTGTAAAAATGCTATTTTGGAATGGTTTTTTCAGCCTGGTATACCTGTCATTGTCAATTTTCTGTCTTGTCTTGTCCACACGGTCATCTCAGTTCCCATTCCATATTTGTCCTCTTGTTGGTTAGTACTAGACCACTTGACCAAAGTTTTACTCTACTTTATCCCTCTCTTATTCAGACTAGCTGTTGATAGTGATAGATGAACATCCTCAAAGATTGTTTGAATATCTTTAAATTCACTTCACTAGCAGCATCATGATAGGAAGCATGATAAGTTCATTGAAATTATTTCCTGGTACCTATTCTGATGTTCTAAAGAACTCATACAATAAAAGCTTGTTACTAGAGGCCGACAGCATTGGCATTTCCCAGGATCATAATTAGTCAGCATTGTCTTTCTACGAATCGACCACATTTTCTTCTTCCTCAACGTTTGGGTGCTGAATCAGTCCCTCGTCTTCAAGTTCTTCTCCCTCAATGTTTGGGTGCTGAATCAGTCCCTCGTCTTCAAGTCCTTCTCTGTTACTTATGCTTTTATTGATGGTTATCACACTTTATTATTGAGTGTGGTGTGTGGGTGCACTGGCACCTCTCTCGCATGCCCTCAATACAGTGGGACTTGGGAGCCTGAGGTGTGTGGTATGTGGGTACACTCAGGCTGGCACCTCTCTCGCATGCCCGCAATACAGTGGGACTTGTGGGCCTAGCATATGTGATGTGTCCCTGCATTTGCTATTACAATTTACGGATAGAGTCTGCAATCCAAATGATTGAAAGCTACTATGCATAGTGGTAAAATTTATCTTTTCTTCTCCTGCTTCCAAGTTCTGCTGGCTCATTCATTGCTAGGTACTATTTCCAATTCCAAGTAACTGGATCTAGGACCTAGTAACTTGGGTTCATTGGGTCTTGCACTCCCTCCTGTAAGTGATGGCTCATTTACTAAGTTATTCACACATCTAAGTGCTCATTCATTGATAGGTACTATTTAATTGGATGTCGAAGATGGAGCTCTGTTGGGTAAGTGGTATTTGCTATGCTGGTCACCCTAATTCAAGTCATTCTCATTTCTAGTGATTGCTGAAATCTGTGTATTGACCCCATTCAGTAGAATTTTCGGCAAATGACCAGCTAGCCAATGTGCCAAATTGCCGCAACTGACTGGCCAACTAACATTGGCCGATGGGGTGAAAATCTCGGCAAACTACAGGTCAGCCAATGCAACTGGAACTTGGCATGTTGCCGACTGGCCAATAGTCCGTGGATGCCTACAGTGGACAGTTGACCAATCAGCCAATTTGTTAGGCATGAGTCCATTCCACAGTTCACCAATTGGCCAAAATGAAAACTCGGCATGTTTGCCAACTGGCCCATGGGCTGTGGATGCCTATATTCCACAATTGACCGATCGGGCAACAAGCAATCTTTTGGCATATTGCCGATCGGCCAATTGGCTAGGCATGACTCAATTCCACAGTTCACTGATCGGCCAAAATGAAAACTCGGCATGTTTGCTGACTGGCCGATGGACTGTAGATGTTTGCATTCCACAATTGACTGATCAGCCAACAACTGAAAATTCGGCATGTTGCCAATCGGCCACTTGGATATGCATCAGTTCATTCCACAGTTCACCAATTGGCCAAAATGAAAACTCGGCATGTTTGCCGATGGGCCTATGGGCTGTGGATGCTTGCATTCCACAATTGACCGATCGGCCTATCTGGTAGTAAACCAGTTTCAGCAAAGGATTGTATGTAATTTAATGATGTTCTGGCATGTCAGAGTCTCAGTCCATCCAGTACACATAGAAGGGCTCGCCGAAGCCATCTTGGTATAACTGCACATTGTAATTTACATCTGTGAAATATCCCTCCTGTACCCTCTAAGCAACAAATCTGTTTCGGCAAAGGACTGTATGTAATGGAACAATGTTCCGGCATGTCAGACAGTCAGTCCAGTACATATAGAAGGGCTTTCCGAAGCCATCTCGGCATAACTACACATTGTAATTTAGTTTTGTGACATTTCCCTACTATACACTCTAAGCAGTAAACATGTTTTGGCAAATGACTGTATGTAATGTAATTGTTACGACTGGCCTGGGTAAGGTCGGACATAGACTCGAAGGACGAAGGACTGAGACTAATGAGGAGTCGTTGTGTTCGTATCGAACGACAGGACTATGAGAGCGACTAAGGGCGCCGAGAGGAAGGCACACACTTAGGAG